>JAKCWG010000205.1:0-115491 GCA_021464415.1 Lonicera japonica
GTCCGTGCTCAGTTAGTTCATCGAGAATTTTCACTAAAATCCATCTCCTTCCAAGTGAAGATCAAATCTCCACTACAAGGTGTATCCTCTTACACACTCATTACAAAATATTGCTTGACTACAATATATTCTCACAAGAATCTCTCTCATGCTAACCTTGTGAAATTTACCTCTCTCAAAAAATTAAACAAGAATTTACCTTCTTGTTTTTCTTATGAGATTTACCTCTAACAATGAATTCTAATTGTTTGGTGATTCACACCAATTTACAATAACTCTCTCAAGTGTGTAAAGAGTACAATTTGAAGCTCACACTAGAGTTGTCCTATTTGATCAAGATGATATAGCTCAAATGATAAATGATTGATCAAAATAATTCTTGAATCATTGAATAATGAAGATAGATGAAGAATTGAGTATATGAATGATTCAAGGTAAGTAAAATGAGTCTTAGAAGTCATATAAATAGTCCAAGAAGCAATATGGCCGTTTGGGGTAGTTAGGGGTGGTAAGAGGCCAAAACCAGGCTTGCAAGAAATCTCCAACGACTATATTTCTCAAGTGAGTGACTACCCTAGTGTCCATGTAGTCGACTACATGAAGTAGTTGACTCCCAAGAGCTTCATGTAGTCAACTACATTGCTTTGCCAAGAGGGACTTTTTACAAATATTCAACTTATGTAATTTGACTCCAAAATTGATTCTAAAGCTTGGGGAGTGTTCCAAATAAGTATCTAAGACTCCCAAATTTGTTTTTGTATCAAAATTCATTCATATGAATTTATTTCAAAACTGGTTTTTATAAGAATGATGTTTTAAAATGATTTTGATCAATCTATGAATGTTGTATCAATATGTATGAGCTATATAAATAATCAAATAAGAAACTTTACATATTATCTAAGAACTCACTCAATTATCGAATAAACGAGTCTTTGAATGCTTCGTTTTGTTCTTCAATTTGTATCTTCACTTGAAGTTTTGCATGTGATCCTTGATCTTGATCTCCATGGATTTGGCATTGGTGTGGATTGATATACTTGCTAGTCCAATGCGTAGTTGACTTGATCAGATAATGATTGAATGATCCGTGTCATGTGGCATGCTTCTTCGAGCAATCATGCTATTCTTGATTTTTGCAAGTAAGAAAACTATAATCTTAAATCAAGAAACATGTTAAATTACACATGATTGATTTATTTTTATTATCAAAATAAGATTAAGATTGTTAGGCCAATAATCTCTCCCTTTTTGATGATGACAATAAATTAATTGGTGTTTTCAATAACAAGCATAAATAGCATATGAATAATTGAATTATGCTCCCCCTCAATTTATGCAGATATAAAATAAATGATTTGTAAAAAGCGTTGCAAATATTTGAGATAGATTTAAAACCAATACAACATTTTTGATCTCAAATAAAGTTTTCAAAAGAAATCAAGTATTAATGTTGAAGACATAAAGAATTTAAAGTCTTACTAACATTGATTGCTACCAACACACATTTTCTCCCCTTATGGCAACATTAAAAAGGGATCAAGGCCACGGAGAGAAAATGGTAGCCTCCATATGAGCATCTATGAGGCCAAGATGTGTATGTCTCTCCATCTTTTTCCATAAGGCAAAGGTGTGCCATCTCCTCATCGCTTGACTCGATATCGAATTTGTCTTCTTCCGATTCGCTTGAAATTTCTTTGAGAGCATGCTTCAATCTTTTGTATAGCTCTTCCCCTTTGCTTTTTTCTCTTTTTTCTCCTATTTTCTAACCGGACAATTTAACTTGTAATGTCCCGGTTTTTGACATTGGAAGCATTTCCTTTCCTCATTGTGAACTTTAGGATGAGTTGATCTATCATTAAAATTCTTTGAGGATGAGGGATAGTTGTCGAACTTCCCTTGAGAGAATTTCTTCTTTGTTAGGAATTTTTCAAATTTCCTAGAGGAAGGTGCCATGTCTCGATCTCCTTTTCACCCTTTCCATCATTAGGCTTTAGAGCAAATATTTCCATTGGATTTATTTTCTCTCCTTCTTTTCTTGCTAGCTCCTTCTCGTGGGTTTTGAGAGAACCCAAAAGATCATCCATGCTCAAGTTCTTGAGATTCTTGGCCTCTTGTATGGCCGTCACCTTAGGTCTCCATTTCTTGGGAAGGGTCATAAGAATATTTCAAATTTTTTCTTCCTTACAGTAAACTTTGCCAAGAAGGTCCAAAGCGTTAGTGAGAAATAGAAAATCGACTATACATGAAGCAGTGCAAGTGATTCGTTTGGCTCCATATTAATTCAATTCTAATTATGGACAAGTATATTTATATTGTCCACCTTGACTTGAGAAGTTCCCTCATGGGCAACCTCAAGCTTGTCCCAAATCTCTTTTGCAATTTTATAACTAGATATTTTGTTGTATTCATCTAAAGACAAAGCACAATGTAATGAATTTAAAGCTTTAGCATTGAATTAAATTTTTCTAATATCATGCTCGTTGTATTCGAATATGGACTTGGGAATAACATTTCCCCATTCGTCGATTTTTATAATTTCATAAGGTCCAACAAGTGTAACCTTCCATTGTTCAAAATCAGTAAATTGTAAAAATGTACATAGTCTATTTTTCAAATAGCTATAGTTTTTACCATCATATAATGGTGGCCTATAAATAGAAGTACGTTCGGAAAGCCCGGTTCCTTGATAATAGGACATGATCGAGGACTTTTGGATTGTGAAGTAAATAACAAGAGTACACCATTTGATACCAATTGTCGATCGGATTTCAACCATAGAGGGGGGGGGGGGTGAATAGGGTTTAAAAACTTTAATGCGGAATTTAAAACTTTTTCAAAATGTTTAAGTAAAACAATTTAACTAAACAAGCGTATCAAGGAAACAATCAATGAAACAATCAATCCCAAGAACAAGTAACAATATAATGCAACTTCAATCAATAAATATAGCAAGTAAATAAAGAGACTGAGTTAGAAAAATTGAACCGATTTAAAGCTCAAAACTTTTTGTCCTCACAATTTTGGTTTACCAAACTGTAGTCCGTGCTCAGTTAGTTCATCGAGAATTTTCACTAAAATCAATCTCCTTCCAAGTGAAGATCAAACCACTACAAGTGTATCCTCTTACACACTCATTACAAATATTGCTTGACTACAATATTCTCACAAGAATCTCTCTCATGCTAACCTTGTGAAATTTACCTCTCACAAAAATTAAACAAGAATTTACCTTCTTGTTTTTCTTATGAGATTTACCTCTAACAATGAATTCTAATTGTTTGGTGATTCACACCAATTTACAATAACTCTCTCAAGTGTGTAAAGAGTACAATTTGAAGCTCACACTAGAGTTGTCCTATTTGATCAAGATGATATAGCTCAAATGATAAATGATTGATCAAAATAATTCTTGAATCATTGAATAATGAAGATAGATGAAGAATTGAGTATATGAATGATTCAAGGTAAGTAAAATGAGTCTTAGAAGTCATATAAATAGTCCAAGAAGCAATATGGCCGTTTGGGGTTAGTTAGGGTGTGGTAAGAGGCCAAAACCAGCTTGCAAGAAATCTCCAACGACTATATTTCTCAAGTGAGTGACTACCCTAGTGTCCATGTAGTCGACTACATGAAGTAGTTGACTCCCAAGAGCTTCATGTAGTCAACTAAATTGCTTTGCCAAGAGGGACTTTTTACAAATATTCAACTTATGTAATTTGACTCCAAAATTGATTCTAAAGCTTGGGGAGTGTTCCAAATAAGTATCTAAGACTCCCAAATTTGTTTTTGTATCAAAATTCATTCATATGAATTTATTTCAAAACTGGTTTTTAATATAGAATGATGTTTTAAAATGATTTTGATCAATCTGAATGATGTTGTATCAATTATGTAGAGCTATATCAAATCAATCATAAGAAACTTTACATATTATCTAAGAACTCACTCAATTATCGAATAAACGAGTCTTTGAATGCTTCGTTTTGCTTCTTCAATTTGATCTTCACTTGAAGCTTTTGCATGTGATCCTTGATCTTGATCTCCATGGATTTGCATTGGTGTGATTGATATACTTGCTAGTCCAATGCGTAGTTGACTTGATCAGATAATGATTGAATGATCCGTGTCATGTGGCATGCTTTCTTCGAGCAATCATGCTATTCTTGATTTTTGCAAGTAAGAAAACTATAATCTTAAATCAAGAAACATGTTAAATTACACATGATTGATTTATTTTTATTATCAAAATAAGATTAAGATTGTTAGGCCAATAATCTCTCCCTTTTTGATGATGACAATAAATTAATTGGTGTTTTCAATAACAAGCATAAATAGCATATGAATAATTGAATTATGCTCCCCCTCAATTTATGCAGATATAAAATAAATGATTTGTAAAAAGCGTTGCAAATATTTGAGATAGATTTAAAACCAATACAACATTTTTGATCTCAAATAAAGTTTTCAAAAGAAATCAAGTATTAATGTGAAGACATAAAGAATTTAAAGTCTTACTACATTGATTGCTACCAACACACATTTTCTCCCTTATGGCAACATTAAAAAGGGATCAAGGCCACGGAGAGAAAATGGTAGCCTCCATATGAGCATCTATGAGGCCAAGATGTGTATGTCTCTCCATCTTTTTCCATAAGGCAAAGGTGTGCCATCTCCTCATCGCTTGACTCGATATCGAATTTGTCTTCTTCCGATTCGCTTGAAATTTCTTTGAGAGCATGCTTCAATCTTTTGTATAGCTCTTCCCTCTTTGCTTTTTTCTCTTTTTTCTCCTATTTTCTAACCGGACAATTTAACTTGTAATGACCCGGTTTTTGACATTGGAAGCATTTCCTTTCCTCATTGTGAACTTTAGGATAAGTTGATCTATCATTAAAATTCTTTGAGGATGAGGGATAGTTGTCGAACTTCCCTTGAGAGAATTTCTTTTTTGTTAGGAATTTTTCAAATTTCCTAGAGAGAAGTGCCATGTCTCGATCTCCTTTTCCACCCTTTCCTTCATTAGGCTTTAGAGCAAATATTTCCATTGGATTTATTTTCTCTCCTTCTTTTCTTGCTAGCTCCTTCTCGTGGGTTTTGATAGAACCCAAAAGATCATCCATGCTCAAGTTCTTGAGATTCTTGGCCTCTTGTATGGCCGTCACCTTAGGTCTCCATTTCTTGGGAAGGGTCATAAGAATATTTCAAATTTTTTCTTCATTACAGTAAACTTTGCCAAGAAGGTCCAAAGCGTTAGTGAGAATAGAAAATCGACTATACATGAAAGCAAGTGATTCGTTTGGCTCCATATTAAACAATTCATAATTATGGACAAGTATATTTATATTGTCCTCCTTGACTTGAGAAGTTCCCTCATGGGCAACCTCAAGCTTGTCCCAAATCTCTTTTGCAGTTTTCTAACTAGATATTTTGTTGTATTCATCTAAAGACAAAGCACAATGTAATGAATTTAAAGCTTTAGCATTAAATTAAATTTTTCTAATATCATGCTCGTTGTATTCGAATATGGACTTGGGAATAACATTTCCCCTTTCGTCGATTTTTATAATTTCATAAGGTCCAACAAGTGTAACCTTCCATTGTTCAAAATCAGTAAATTCTAAAAATGTACATAGTCTATTTTCCAATAGCTATAGTTTTTACCATCAAATAATGGTGGCTTATAAATAGAAGCACGTTCGGAAAGGCCGGTTCCTTGATAATAGGACATGATCGAGGACTTTTAGATTGTGAAGTAAAAAACAAGAGTACACCATTTGATACCAATTGTCGATTGGATTTCAACCCTAGAGGGGGGGTGAATAGGGTTTAAAAACTTTAATGCGGAATTTAAAACTTTTTCAAAATGTTTAAGTAAAACAATTTAACTAAACAAGCTTATCAAGGAAACAATCAATGAAACAATCAATCCCAAGAACAAGAAACAACATAATGCAAGTTCAATCAATAAATATAGCAAGTAAATAAAGAGATTGAGTTAGAAAAATTGAACCGATTTAAAGCTCAAAACTTTTTGTCCTCACAATTTTGGTTTACCAAACTGTAGTCCGTGCTCAGTTAGTTCATCGAGAATTTTCACTAAAATCAATCTCATTCCAAGTGAATATCAAACCACTACAAGTGTATCCTCTTACACACTCATTACAAATATTGCCTGACTACAATATTCTCACAAGAATCTCTCTCATGCTAACCTTGTGAAATTTACCTCTCACAAAAATTAAACAAGAATTTACCTTCTTGTTTTTCTTATGAGATTTACCTCTAACAATGAATTCTAATTGTTTGGTGATTCACACCAATTTACAATAACTCTCTCAAGTGTGTAAAGAGTTCAATTTGAAGCTCACACTAGAGTTGTCCTATTTGATCAAGATGATATAGCTCAAATGATTAATGATTGATCAAAATAATTCTTGAATCATTGAATGATGAAGATATATGAATAATTGAGTATATGAATGATTCAAGGTAAGTAAAATGAGTCTTAGAAGTCATATAAATAGTCCAAGAAGCAATATGGCCGTTTGGGGTAGTTAGGGGTGGTAAGTGGCCAAAACCAGGCTTGCAAGAAATCTCCAACGACTATGTTTCTCAAGTGAGTCGAAACCCCTAGTGTCCATGTAGTCGACTACATGAATTAATTGACTCCCAAGAGCTTCATATAGTCGACTATATTGCTCTGCCTGGAGGGGCTTTTTACAAAAATTCAATTTATGCAATTTGACTACAAAATTGATTCCAAAGCTTAGAGAGTGTTCCAAATAAGTTTATAAGACTCCAAAATTTGTTTTTGTATCAAAATTCATTCATATGAATTTATTATGAATTTATTTCAAAACCGGTTTTTACAATAATGATGTTTTAAAATGATTTTGATCCAAACTTGATTTTGATCAATCTATGAATGTTGTATCAATATGTATGAGTTATATAAATAATCAAATAAGAAACTTTACATATTATCTAAGAACTCACTCAACTATCGAATAACGAGTCTTTGAATGCTTCGATTTGCTCTTCAATTTGATCTTCACTTGAAGCTTTTGCATGTGATCATTGGTCTTCATCTCCATGGATTTGCATTGGTGAGATTGATCTACTTGCTAGTCCAATGAGCAGTTGACTTGATCTGATTGAATGATCCTTGTCATGTGGCATGCTTTCTTCGAGCAATCATGCTATTCTTGATTTTTGCAAGTAAGAAAACTATAATCCTAAATCAAGAAACATGTTAAATGATTTATTGTTATTATCAAAATAAGATTAAGACCTTTAGGTCAACAGTATCCATATAGGAACTTCTGGTCGCAAGTTCAATAGGGTAGGACTTGAAGTACTTGGGCCCACATGTGGCAGCAATTCTGGTAGCTCAGGCATCTATTCTTCATTGTACGTGAATTATGTTACGGGCTGGCCTTTGATTGAGGTCCGAGGCTTGAACTGTCCGAGCTCTACAGCTTAGATGGCCAACCTTCCTGACTATTTTGACTTGTTAAGAATCCTTTGCAATAGAGGTCTGTAAGCACATCCATGGCATGGGCCTGGAAGTAAGGCCTCAACTTCTTGGAAGTAATAAGTAGTGTATAGGCCAATTTTTTCAACTTCGGATGATTCATCTCCGCAACATGGAGACCTCTGCATGTGTAGTAGACCGGTAGCTGTGCCCTTTCTTCATTTCTCATAAGGGCTGAGCTGACTGCCGTTTGTGATACTGTCAGGTACAGACTCAAAATTTCCCCTCTTTTTTGGAGAACTAAGAAGAGGAAGAGTTCCCAGGAATTGTTTAAGCCGCTGAAAAGCCAACTCGAACTCTTTTATCCACTCGAAGGCATTCTTGAGAGCTTTGAAGAAGGGATGGCACTTGTTAGTAGCCTTCGAAACGAACATGTTTAAAGTTACCACCCTTCCTACTGGCTTTGGACCTCCTTTGGCTTGGTTGGAATTTTCATATCGATCAGAGCTTGAATTTTCTCAGGATTGGCTTCGATTCCCCTTTGAATCACCATAAAGCCCAGGAACTCCCCCCTTTTACTCCAAAAGCACACTTAGCCTGATTGAGGGATATGCTGCTTTGCTTAACTATGGTAAAGGCCTCATTGAGGTCTGCCACATAGCTGCAGGATTTGAGACTTTTGACCAGCATGTCATCGACGTACACTTTCATGTTTCTACCGATCTGATCCTTGAACAATGTGCTCATGACCTTCCGGTAAGTAGCTTCAGTGTTCTTAAGACCAAATTAAGAAATAATTGACTACACTATTATTCATATTTTTTGTAGTTAAACTTATAATTTTCACTGAAATTCCTATTTTTGTAGTCACATTTTTAAATTTCATTGCAATATTTTTCAAAAACTTTTAGTGAACTTCTAAATTTTGAAATAACTTTTTTTTTGCGTGATTTAAATTTTTGTATAATTGTGAATTTTGTAAATTTTTCTTAGAAAATGACCCATAAATACAAATTCCAGCCCACCTTTATCCATTAACTCTTAACAAGCTAAAATTTGACCAATAACTATAAGAAATTATGCCTTATTTTTCTAATCAATACAATTTCAAAATACCATTCCGATTTTATCCTCCTATTTAAACATATGTAAAAAGGATATTAATTTGAATTGCCATTCTTGTTCAATACGACTGAGAAATTTTCAATCACTAGCGGATTTTAAAATACGAGCAAAATAGAGGGTCTCGTTCACGATCATTATCTCCTTTGATTTTCATTCTTCAAAAAATTCCATTCTTTATCTCTATTCTCCATCGCCATGGTTGACACCAATATTTATTGCGTCGGCGCTACTAGTAGAGAAGAGAGAGTAAGTGGAGATTATGTAACGGGAAATGAGATGGGAGGTTTTAGAAAGAGAAAGTGGATCTTAGAGAAATGATGTCTAGGGCATCGTCTCCATTGCGAACATTTTGATTTGTGAGATGGATGATGTTGGTGCTAAAAACTAGAGGGGTATTTTAGACCAAACAGTCAAATGATTAGATCAGATGATTGATACAATAAATGCAACAAACCAACAAAGTAAAGGATCTATGAAGAAGGTTGGCCTCGTATGAAGATCCATGTTAGTCTCCCTTTATAGAATAGAGCTAGGAGCTCGGTTTCCTTTATATTGATGATAAACAAACAACTATTACAAACCCATAAAGGTCTCTCTAGCTATTCAATTCTAATAATATTATAATAAAAGTATGCTCGAACTACACGAGTTTTGACTTTATTAATTTATGAGCTCTACTGGGCACTCTAGGCTTCAACTTCTCTTTTGTATTCTTGCTATTGAATGGAGAATTCTCTGTGTTCTTGGTTTGCCTTTTTATTCTTTGGTTGGTTGAACTTGGTTGTTGAAAGAAGTAAATGCTTCTTGTATATATATGATTGGGAGGAAACGTGTGGCCAGAGCTTCCAGAGCAGGTCTAGAGCCATGCTTCGATCATTACCAACTCTGACCTTGCTTCTCCATAAATTTTGGTATATTAAATGTAGCTGGTGTGCATTTAATGGAGGTGAGGGGGGGAGTTCTACGTGTTTTGCAGAGCAGGTGGTAGTTGCACATACTTCTGTCAACCACTATAGCAGAGTGACTAGGTGAGTGGGAGCTCCAATGCTCACCGAAAGAGCTCTGGAGCCCAGGTTCCACAGTTTATGAAGGGCTCTATCCTTTCTCTGGTGACCCAACAGGGCTCCATCGAGCTCCTCCGGCTAGGGCAGGCTTGATTGCTGATGTGGATGGCCACGTGTCAGCTTATAGTTAGTGGGGCAAATTGGATTAATAATTCACACCATCATATGATAATCGAGTTTCATCTTTATCTCGATTTGATATTTTTTATTATCTTTTTCATTGTTTTTTACGTTTTATTGTAATCTGGATTACTGCCCCCTATAATCTGGGGATTACTCGAATTATTGCCCTTAGTAATCCAACAATAAAGAGAAGATGAAAAAGAAAATTTGGATTACTGCCCCCAGTAATCCAACAACTGAGCAAAGATGTAGAAGAATGGATGAAGAAGAATGGATATTCTACTTTTAATTTTTTTTTAGTAATCTAAGAATTATTGCCCCTAGTAATCCAATAACAGAGCGATAATGAAGAAGAATGAATGTTCTACTTTTTTTTTTTTAGTAATCTGGGGATTACTACCCCTAGTAATCCAACAATAGAGTAAAGATGAAGATGAGTGGTTGTTCGATTGTTGTTCTTTTTGGCGTTTGAGTAGGTTTACATTAGTAGTTTTTGCGAATTACTAGGCAATAATTTCCAGTAATCCAACTGCAGAGTGAAGATAAAGAGGAATCAGACTCCACCTTTATATTGGTTTGATTCGTTGCTTTCTTGATTTTTGTGTCTTATAACTTCAATTATGATCATTGCAAGTTCGTTTTCTACCATGGATGATAGTCAAACTATATCTTCATCTTGGTTTGATTTTCACAAACTTCCATTCTTCATCTCCATTCCTCATCGTTGTGGTTGACACCGCTACTCCGACGCTACTCGTGGAGAAAAGTGAGAGTAAGTGGAGGAGAGACAGAAAGTGGAGATCTTGTAATGGATAGAGATGGAAGGTTTTAGAGAGAGAAAGTGGATCTAAGAGAGTAAATGGAGGAGAGAAAGAGAGAGAGAGAGAAAGTGGAGATTTTGTAATGGGGAGAGATGGGAGATTTTAGAGAGATAAAGTTGATCTAAGAGAGAAAGTGGAGATCTAATAATGAGAGGGAGAGGGTAATTTTGGCAAAGAGTTCAAAATATGAGTTAGTGGTCATTTTTTAGTTGGGTAGGAGTTTGTGGACAATATTCATCTTTGGGTGTATTTATAGGTCAATGTCCTAATTTTTCTTGCAAATTTGCAGTCAATTAAATTTCAAATTTTGTAGTAAAACTTGTAAAGATCAATTGAAATTTCGTAAAGAAATTTTGTGTTGCCCAATGAATTTAATAAAGATATACAAAAATGTAATTAGCAAATTAGAAAACAAGTGACGGTAAAAAAATTGTATATATATATATGTTATAATATATATTGATATGCATACATAAGTTAAATCTCATGCAATTAGTTCTAATTTTGTGCTTGTTATTATTCATTGGAATAAAATGTGTCCTTATCATTTTAAAATGTCTTATCATGGACCTTTCTTAAAAATATGACCATATAAGAGATTTTACCCCCATTTTCCCATTAAAATTGTAATTTATTGAAAACAGCTCATAAATATTATTAAAATATATATATATACACATGTATGGTCAAGCACCAGGAAGGGTATAATTGTTTTAATTAGAAAACACATTTTTCCTTTTGAGGGGGTAAAATGGAACGATCTCCATGATGAGTGAATCAACTACAAAAAAATTCATCAAAATATTATATTGGGAAGTGGGCAAACTAAAGATTCACACTATATATATATATATGTGCATTTCCGGACGTTAAAATTTTAAATTGTTTGATCACCCACTTTCCGATTGAATTTTTGTATGAAATTTATATGCTCACCATGAAGATCACGTCCACCAAATTTTATCAAAAAATTTGATCATTTACTCCCACAAAAAGAAAAATGTGTACTTTAGTTAAAAAAAGGAAGTCATGTCTGTAGCCTTACTCTACACATGCATATTATTAATTTTCAACATAATAATTGATGTTTCCTTCATAAAATAACTAATCACTAAGATTCATTATGCATGATTTGGAACTTCCAAAAAATCACATAAGGGCATATCCGTCAATGCACTTCAACTGTATAGCTGGACTAACAAGGGTTGACTTGCATTTTAAGTCAAGAAATCAAATTAGGGAGGTGTCACTAATTCCTCATCTTTTGGTGTCCTTATACTATGGTGCTCAATTTATAGGGATTTAATACTAGTTTTCTAATTTGTTTTTTATTTTTGTTGTGACGCCCTGCGAGTGATGAGTACTTCCTTGGAGGGGAGGAAGTGTAGCTCAAAGGGGGCATCCCACATCGGAAGATGGGGGAGTTCCTTGAGACCCATATAAGTAAGAATTGGTCGCTAATTAAGTACAAGACCTTTTCGGAGCTCACTGGCTTCGGATCCCATAAGAACTCCGAAGTTAAGCAAGTAGAGGACCAGAGCAATCCCAGGATGGGTGACCCCCTGGGAAGCTGGTCGTGAGCTCCTAGAAACAAAGTCGTGAGGGTAGATGTTTCGGGGCTGAGCCCTGGCTAGACGCTACCCAAAGCGGACAATATTGTACTAAGGCAGGACCGGGTTGTTACAAATGGTATCAGAGCAGACCCCACAGAGTACGATGTGTCGACGAGGACGTCGATTCCCTTGGAGGGAAGGATGTGACGCCCTGCGAGCGATGAGTACTCCCTTGGAGGGAAAGAAGTATAGCTCAAAGGGCGCATCCCACATCGGAAGATAGGGGAGTTCCTTGAGACCCATATAAGTAAGAATTGGTCGCTAATTAAGTACGAGATCTTTTAGGAGCTCACTGGCTTCGGATCCCATAAGAACTCCGAAGTTAAGTAAGTAGAGGACCAGAGCAATCCCAGGATGGGTGACCCCATGGGAAGCTGGTCGTGAGCTCCCAGAAATAAAGCCATGAGGGTAGATGTTCTGGGGCTGAGGCCTGGCTGGACGCTACCCAAAACGGAAAATATCGTACTGAGGTGGGACCGGGTCGTTACATCTGTTCTTTCTGACTTAATTCTTAGATTAGATTGAGATCCTATTTATAAGATTACAAGAACTCTCTAGATTCATACCTTTTTATTAATGATTCACATTTTTCAACAGCTTCATAAAAAATTTCTAATACACACGACACTTGGACTAATCTAGATTCTTCTAACTTTTAAACATCAAGATCGAGCTCCTATTAATTGTGAATTACAATTTCCAACACTCCCCATCACCACAAAGTTGGGGGGTGATATTATCGGCTTATTTCGTCCCAAATTGGGCAATGCCCTTTTGCATTTGTTCGTAAAGAAAGTGACAAAGCAGCTCATTGGGTTTCTACAAAAACACTTTCTCCTCTTGCCTTTGATTGGTGCTCTAATTTGCGGCAAGTATTTGTCTTTCATTCAAATGCTACTAATTGCTGTGAACCTTCATGATAAATTTTTTTTGTCATCTTGGCTAAAATCGAATAGTTGACTGACTTGGTGAAAGACTTGGATAAATCGCTATTGGTGGCAAGATAATACGTGTGCTAGAGATTACTTAATTAAGTATTATTGGCCCACCTTATTCTACATCATCATCATAAACTTGTAAGGAATGGTAATAATACATCATTTTTATTTTAAGGGAAAATTATAGTTTGAGCACCTTATTCTACATCATCATAAACTTGTAGGGAAGGGTAATGCTAAAAGCACTCTATTTTGGTGCATTATAACTTCAAATTGATGCATGTCTTTTCAATTTTTAATGATGTTGTGATTATTATCAATTAATCACTCCATAGATCTAAATTCAAATAGTCAATATTAATAACTAGAGATAATATGGATGAGAAAAAGTAAGAAGATAGATAACTGAACAAATAATATTCGACAAATGAATATTTCACCGATTCTTCGAAAACGACTACAAAATCCATCACAAGAATTATTGCACTCAAAGGGCTCACAGAAGAAGAAAATCAACAGTCCTTTAATCTCTCTCTCATAACAAGATGAACTATCTTACCAATTCCCACAGAAAGAAGAATTATTCCACATCCTAATCTCTTAAATGATTCTCTCTCTATATATATAATGATATAATAGAGTCCATCAAATCTAGAATAAGGTAAAAATAATCTTACGTAAATAAGGAAACTATTAATAAGATAATAGAGACCAAAAAAACAAAGAAACCATTTTTGATAAGGAAACCTATTTTTTTGTCCAGATGCAAAATGAATTATGCACCTTTTCCGCGTAGGTGCAAAACGAGTGCAGAAGGTATTTTTGCACCTCTTCCGCGTGCAATCTTTACTTATGTTTTAATGCAAATTCTCTTTTGCACTTTTCTAGCAAGTTTGATTACAAGCTAAACACAACAATCGGATTTCCATAAAAACTCCTCTTTTCTTAAGTTTGGAACCGAGCAAAAAACACAACAAATGTGTAAAGCAGATATTTTGTGGCCGAAAGGCATATTTGAGTTCTTGACTCCGCCACCGATTTTAGCCTAGTTGTTACTCTACTTTTCAATCTACGGTAGCAAGATTTTGACACACTGCAGCACAAGCATATATTTACGTACATTATTGGAATCATTGTCATCACCATATGATAATACTACATAGCCAATAAATAATATTTTTCTCGTGTAGAAAAGTTAGTATCAGACTACCCGTGATTAAATGGCTAAAATAAGTCTCTCGGATTTTATGAACCATACATATGTCAATCAGTGCAACCTTTGTGGTTTAGAAAATTTGGGTCATATAGATTTGTTTTTGAAGAAATCACCCAACCATATAGATATATATATATATATATATATGTTTATGAAATGAACTTTGATACTAATTGGTCATTTAAAAAAAAAAACAGGTGTATTATTTTAGTGAAAAAAAAATTAAAATTTATCCTTATGGCTAAACCAAATTGTGGAGGAAATCCTCCGTGTAGTATGGAATATGAAAGTTTCCCATGGTTGATATAATTATATATAGAGGTGGCACGCTGGCACCTACAACCTTTTTTCTTTAAGAATAAGTGGTATGTTTAAAGCGTGATTCCCACATCGGTCACCGACTAAATTGATGAGTTATTTATCAAAGTCAAGGCACCCTCAATATAACACTGTGATTTTCTAGTGGAGTTCTACCTTGGAGTTTTATAACATAGTACCCGAGGTGGATGGGTAGCTAGGGGGCTTGTTCGGGCATGCGCAAGGGAGGTTGTGTAAAACATTTTACACAATTCTCAGATGAGTTGGGGGCATGTTCGGGCGGGCCCTCTTTATGTATACTCTCACCAAATCAGTCAACCACTCACTTCTTCCCTTGTTGGATGCACTCCTGGCATGCATGCATCTTTATCAAACATATAGCATTTATCATTTGGCCATATATAGATACCCTCACCAAGTCAGTCAACCAATACTTCTTTAATTATGACAATGATGGACAAATGTTAGTAAATTCCTAGAAAATAATGGGGAGAAACACGTTTTTTCTCTCCTACTAGTATCCAGTCTGGTTAGAATAAATTAAACCCATCCCTTATTAAGTGTAGAAATCTACATATAGGTAGATCTGTAAATGGGTCAATTCAGGCCGTGTTGTGAGAGTTTTTATCATGTTTCGGGTGTTATTTTTTCGGTTACAAAGTAGAAACGAGTGGCTTTTTTATCGAATGAAAAAAAATCATATTCAAACATGCATGATTCGTTATTTGAAAGAAATATCAGACATGACAAATTATTACCTATTAAATACAAGATAATAAAACATATTTTTATATATATAATATTATATGCATACATTGTAAGCTCACCACACAAATACATGTGTAATACAAATTTTATACATCTATACTAAAAATATACATATATAGATGTGCATATACATAATATTATACAACTATGCATATTATTAGTGGGTTATAAAGATAATTATTATTGTATTAACAAATATTAGATGACCCGGAAGTTAACCTATCACGTTCTACTCGGTCAGTACCAATATGACCTAAAATTGTAAAGACTCCACATAATAACTTATAATTTTGTATTAATTTGTGTCTGTCAAATATTGTTTTTCCAAGTATACTTGCAAGCATGGCATAAAGTACTTAAATTACTTGCACCATGTAGCCACTACTACTTTTGTTATCAATAATAAAATGGGTTCCAATGAATTGAATCTTTTCGATCGTGTGAAGAAAACATGTCTAGTAATAAAATGGGATCCAGCGCTTTTCATCATCAACATGTACGTGCTCTTGTTAGTTTGGATATATATATATATATATGCATGATCTACGTGCATCTCGATCTCACAAAGTCAATCAGCCTTTTTGAAAAATATAGAAATAACGCCGCGGGTTCACATTTATACTTTTTTTCCCAAGCGTTCGTCTCCATGTATAGAGTGTTCGGACCAACTTTTGTAGACCTCAATTAATCCTCACTCTTTAAAAGGGTCAACTGTAATCACCAAAAATTTTACATATGCCAAAACTCGACCTTGGGAGCTCTCAATCGTGATTGGTGGTTTGGGGCTCACATCTATTCATTCCTTTGGAAAATGAGGATGGGAAAGACAAAAAACATGGAATTCACGTATATTAAGTACTTTATAGAGTATAAGAGAATCATATCATGTATTTGTTAAATAAATTAAATTCTTCCATTGGTACGTAAAGAAAAAATTTGTGATATGATAAAAAATTCCTATCATGCCAAAATTTATGATATGATTTATCTATATCTTATTTTTTTTGCCAATAAACATAAGACAAAATTAATTAATTATATCCAACCTCTAACGTACGCAAACAAACACAGAGGATTGACTTGGGGTCAATGGCATTGACCTATTGAAGAGTCCTAAGTCCCCTGCTATTAGTAGACATAAGAAAATTTTTGTGTTAAAATTTGAATTTATACTTTCATTTTATAGTCATTCAATCAAAATTTGGATCCAAAAGTTATAAAAACACAAGAAAACAATCACTTAGATCTAATAAATTAGACTACTCCCTGAAGCACGTCATTTGACCGTATATACATACTCACACCAAGTACAAGTATAATAATAATAATAATAATAATAATAATAATAATAATAATAAAAATTATATATAATATCTTATACATATATTGTAAACTCACCTTTAATTAACAGATATATGTGTACGCTAATACAACTTGTATACATCCATACTAACAATATACTTATATACATGTACATATATAATATTATATAATTATGTATCTTATTAGAGGTTATAACCGTTATTATTGTGTTAACGAATATTAACTGACCTGTCCCGTTAACTTATAATTTTTTATTAAGTTAGCACCAGTGCAACCCAAAATTGTCAAGACTCAGTTATGATAACTTTGTGTTATATTTTTCGTGTTATTGTACTAAGCATTGTTTTGTGAAGTCTACGTACAAGTATGCTTCTATTTGTGTTTAGTCTCAATCAGAGCCGGACCTGAGAATTCGGGGGCCTGAAGCTAAATTTAACAATGAGAACCTCTGTTCTCTTATTTTTAGGTCTTTTTTGTTTTCTAAGCATTCAAATTCAAAGAAAATAAGTAAAATAAAATTAATCTACATGAGGTGAGCCAGAACAGGCTCTTGCCTCAGGCCCCAATTTTTTGAGGGCCCCATATATTTTAAAGTTTAAAGTTCAAAAAGTTTATTGATCAAAAAATCCTATATTACTTGCATCTTTTTCAAAAAATATAGATTAAAAAACGCGGATTCACATGTGGATGAGAAAGCTAGACCAAAAATAAATCCGTTGATTCCGGTCGTTGCCCATATATAAAGCCAAATCTTCATTTACCACCTTAATATTTATGTCTTCAAACAGATTCAGCACTTTTCATTACTACTTCTCTTCTTAATAATAAATATACATATATTTATATATATAATCTCCCCCTCCCTTGTCCCTCGCCCCATTGCCTGTCCACAAAAACAAAAAGTTTAAAAACAAAAAAATATTAAACGACTTCAAAGTAATCTTCATAAAAACCCACAGGTGATAACCATCTTCCACGTACGTACATGTACCTACATAAAATTTTCATAACTCTTCTTTATGAACCACCTAAGAGTAAACCTTATTTCTGTCCATTCTTCAATAGCACCTCAATTTTCCAAGTGCAGGAATCAATTTAACTCAGTTTTGTGCAAAATTAAATTTATCTATTGTTGCTGAGTGTTGTAATATATTTTTAACGTTTTTGATGTAGGGAATTATAACTTATATTTATTTATTTGACAAAAATAAAATTTATAGACAAATTTGAAATATGAATAATAACCAATTGAAAGCAATGAATAATAATAGATTATATGAAATATCATATAATTGTTAAAAATGTACTTATCATAATTAATATTTTATATTTTTTATAGGTAATTTTTAATGAAATTTATTATGGACGATATAAATTTTCTTTATAATGTCTTATTTTAATACTAAAGTTAATATTTATTTAATATTCTTATTTTTAACGATAAAACTTTATCGTTCTTGTATTATTTCAATAAACTAACCCCACCATTGGGGTGCATTACAAGTTTATTGAAAAAATTAGTGGGATGAGAAGAAAAGTATTCTGACACTGAAGTAAAAATACGAATTTTGTGAATATATTTAGGAAAACTCCAAAAAAACTAATCTTTTAAATCTGAACAGATAACACCCGAAATATCGACCCATGATCATATCTATATGTTAATAGAATTCAACGAATTGATCTTACCAAGTGTTTCCATTTGCCAATGCTTTTCATCATTTAAAACGTAGGTACTCTTGTTAGTTTGGATATATAGAAGCATGATCCACGTGCTTTTCATCGTCACTTCTTCTTGTTAGTCAACAATGACTCAGCCGGGTTCACATCATCTATTCACTCATTGCCCATTTGTGGACCACATATTTATACATATATATTGCTTTTGTTAAATAAATAAATTAAATCCTTCCATTGTTAAGTATAGAAAATATACATACAAGCATGATTTCTGTTACTTCAATCAATTATTGTTTAGCAGCAATAGTAGTGCTGGTGACTCTATGGCTGCCAAGCATTATTCAAGTTTTAGCAGTAACATCAACTACTACTCCTATTACATATAATAATAATTTCTCGCAACCGCCTTGGTTTAAAAGAGAGTCTGAAGCTCTAGCGCGTATCCGTTGGTGGCGGAATGTTCACCCGTCTATGAATCACTGTGATTGGGATGGCATTCAATGCAATGAGGCAAGAAGTGTCACTTCTATAACCTGCCCTCGATATCCTTATTTCCATGGTGAAGTTGGTATGGATGAGCTTAACTTGCCTTCATTTCAAAACCTTGAAACCCTTTCTCTTTTCGGTTGTGGGATTAAAGGAACCATCTCATATGAAATTGGTATGCTTTCCAAACTGACCATACTTGTTCTTTCTGACAATTCTCTTTCAGGTAACCTACCCTCTTCACTGGCCAACCTCACCAGCCTAACATACCTCGATATTTATAATAATAGTATGAATGGCTCCATTCCATTCAAAGAATTAGGGAATCTAAAGAATTTGAGAAGACTAGACCTTAGTAGCAACTTATTTTCTGGTCCAATTCCTTCTTCTGTTAGTTTCTTGAACCATTTGACAAACTTGAACCTTGATGGAAATCAATTCACAGGCAGCCTACCCTCTTCACTGGCCAACCTTACCAAACTAACAAGCCTCTCCATTTCTCATAATAGTTTGAATGGCTCCATTCCATCTGAAGTATTAGGGAATATAAAGAATTTGAGAAGCCTCGACCTTAGTAGAAACTCATTTTCTGGTCCAATCCCTTCATTTATTGGTTTCATGACCCATTTAATAGACTTGGACCTTTCCCAAAATCAACTCACAGGGTCCATCCCATCCGAATTAGGAAATCTAAAAAATTTGGAATATTTGCAACTTGGTGACAACTACTTTTCGGGTCCAATCCCTTCGACTATAGGACTCATGACTAATTTAAAATATCTAGACCTTTCTATCAATTTTTTTAACGGCACCATACCTACTGATCTTTCCTGCTTGTCAAACATAAACTACATAGAGCTCTCCTACAATAAACTTGTTGGCCCTGTCCCCACCAGCCTTTGGGAGCTGTGCTCCTCCTCAAAAATTCATTTGTTGGGCAATGATGGTTTCAAAGGAAACCTTAGCTGCGAATTTGAAATGAAGGACCAGAAGAAGAGGACGAGTAGATTTTGGCACTTAATCCCCATTATTATTCTTCCTATCACCATTTCACTTGCCTTGCTGATCATCCTCGTCCTTAAGTTTTTTCCTTGGCTTAAGGCTATCAAAAACAAAACTGTGTCAATAACAACGAAGCATGGAAACATGTGTTCCATATGGAATTATGATGGGACAATTGCATATGAAGACATCATCAGATCGACAAATGACTTTGATATCGAACATTGCATTGGGACTGGCGGTTATGGCAGTGTTTATAGGGCTCAGCTGCCAAGTGGCAAAGTAGTCGCTTTAAAAAAACTTCATCATTTTGAAGCTGAGGAGCCAACTTTCGACAAGAGCTTCAAGAATGAGGTGGAAGTGTTATCAAATATAAGACATAAAAACATTGTCAAGCTTTATGGGTTCTGTTTGCACAATAGATGCATGTTCCTTGTTTATGAATACGTGGAAAGGGGAAGCTTATTCTATGCCCTAAGAGACGATGATGAGGCTGTTGAATTGGATTGGACTAAAAGGGTGAGCATCGTTAAAGGCATAGCACATGCTTTATCTTACATGCATCACGATTGTACTCCACCTATTGCTCATCGGGACATTTCGAGTAATAACATTCTCTTGAACTCAAAAAGTGACGCATTTGTAGCCGACTTTGGTGCAGCTAGATTGTTATCTCCCGATTCATCCAACCAAACTGTAATTGCGGGCACCCGCGGATATATTGCTCCAGGTGAATGATTCTTCTTATATAATTTTAGTGTTCCCTTTTCGTCTCGAAAAAAGAATAAAAAATAAATTGTTAGAGGCTTTGAATGGCAGTATTTGTCACAAGTATATAGTTTTTGAAATAGGCATTTCTAATTAAGTTTTCTTTTAACATTCTTCATTGGGCTATGCATGCAGAGCTTGCCTACACCATGGTAGTGACTGAAAAATGTGATGTATATAGCTTTGGGGTTGTGGCACTTGAAATAATAATGGGAAGGCATCCGGGAGATCTCCTCTCAACACTGACATCTCCGTCTACAGAAAATCCAACGGTGAACGATGTGTTGGACCCACGACTCTCACTTCCAATGGACCGATTAGTTGAATGGGACATTGTTATGGTTATGAGGCTGGCATTTTCATGCTTAAGTTCTAATCCCAAATCACGGCCATCAATGCAAAGTGCGTCACAAGAGTTTTTGGTTCATAGGATGCCACTACCCAAACCTCTTCATTTGATTTCGCTGTCGGAGTTACGGAATCCATAAACTAATTTAATACATGAAATAAAATGAGTTTGTATAAGTAATTAATATATATTGCTAGTGTCAAATCTTCTTGTAATTTTGCAAGGACTATCTATATTCATCAAATAAATGAGACTTTTGTATTTTCTCTCTAAAGTAAAGTTCACTGTAGCATCATAATTCAAGTACTATCACTCATCTGTATCATCAATTACCTGTTTAACAGCTTCGTTTTACCTAACTACTGCTGCTAGGGATTGAGTATTGTATTTGTTCCACTAAACTAAATGATAAATCGGTATCATAGCTTTTAGCCTTTTGTGTTTAACTATTTAGTCAAAAAGCATCAGCAGTAACACAATTGACCGATTTCACTTAGATAAATAGAGTTTTCACATATGTAAGAATATTAATCCAACCATCTGTTGTTAAAGACAAACATGGCGTTGTGGCCAGTTAGTCTACTAGTACTAAAAGCATAAATGCCATTTTGGCATCTAAGGCCTTCAACGATGGAAGATTGCCATGGGAAATTCAAATTAACGCAAATGTGACAAAGATACATTTATTCTATTACGAGTGAAGATGACTAGTATTACGAGTGACGATGTTTTTAATTAATTAACCTTTTCTCAATACCACCAACAGGAAGGAAATAATTGTATGACAGAGGAATCCCCTCTCTTAAGCGTATGCTATAAACATTGGTCTTCGGCACCATGTGACCTGAGGTTGAATTCATCTTATTTTGACTTGGTTGATTGAGAAAACTTGGGATAATATGTTTCATGCTTTCACCTTCTCAAATTTTGGACGTTCTTGTAGTTCACTAGGAAGTTAATAACAAATATTTAGACGTGTGCAACTATCAGCTAATTACTAAGTAGCTTAATCTTGTTGTCTTTTTTTTAACGCACAAGTAGCTACTACTTTTGACGACACATTGTTGTCATCTAATTTAATAATTTGCTAGCACCACCAAATTAACTCGGGACCGGAGATCCGTATTTTTAGAATCACATATTTATTAATAGTTACTCTGAGCACTATTTAATGAAATACACATTAACACTCGTTGAAAAAAAACCTTGTAAGTATTGAATAGAAGAAATAGTTCAGCCCATTTACAATTTTATTATTGATGACTAGCAATGCAATTGAATGTGTTTTGTATACTAAATATGTGAAATTAACTAAGTTGAGTTTTTATTAAGTGAATGAAAGGCCTAAAGAAATATTATTAGATGATGATGATGAACAAATATAATTCCTATACATATACAATAATTGATAGTTGTTATGTTTAACTGAAAAAAATAAATAAAAACATTAAATTATAGTGTGTAGTATTAACTTGAAAAAAATAAAATAAAAACATTTGTTGAAAAACATTTGTTGAAAAACAAGCATTTCTCTCTTTGTACAACCTCGCAATCACCCTTAGGTGTAGAACCCTAAGTATACAAAGATGAACATGAATCATGAAAAAATAAACAAGAAGTTCTCTTTGACATATATATAGCCGTGGTTAAACATACATTGAGGCAAACAAAGGAAGATAAATGTGAGGATGATGAAGAGAAAGACGAGATATGATCAAGAGCTTTTGTGTGTATATATATTTTGGGACACCGCATATTATTTCATTAATTTGTTAAGGAGAAAGACAGAAAATTATTGCGTACTTAAATCGGTCTGGAGGGGAGGTAACAAAATTTCCTGGGCCTCTTCCAACTAGGACTTAAAATCTGACACAAATTTAGTATGCTTAGCTAGGTAGTGGGCTACATAATTACCACACCGGGGAACAAAAGACCAACTACAAAATCTAAACGAGCCCGACAAGCGCTTGATGTCATCAATAATATGTCCATAAAAGACAAAACTATTAGCGCTATTATTAATCAGATTAATAATCGATTGGGCGTCATCTTCAAAAAGAGCTTCAAAGAAACCATAACGGAGAGTAAAGTCTATAGCGTAGAAGGCTGCAAGCACTTCAGCTAATGCTGGATCCAGTGGGGCATTAACCCTTTTGCTAAGAGTTGCCACAAAGTCACCATTTGAATTCCTAATCACTATATCCACCCCCACTAAAGCCTGGTCTGCAAACATAGCTGCATCGAAATTTGCCATTATTTCATTATTTTTAGACACCATAGTTTTATAAATGGTATTCTTGAGAAAATATAAATACTACATCCGTCTCAATTTAATTGTCACACTTTGAAAAACTAAAAATTAAGGAGACATAATGATTACTCCAAGAAAAAATGCGTATTTCTAAAAATGACCTTTACTTTTCTCCTAATAAAAAAGGTAGCGGGACTCACAATAAATAATGTGGTGAGAGCTTAAAGGGTAATATTAAAAATAATAAAAAAACCTCTAATTAATGACTTGCTAAATATAAAAAGTGGACAATTATTTTGAAATATCCAAAAATAAAATAATAAATAATTAAATTAGGACGGACGGAGTAATTTTTAAAAGTGTGAACGTCTTGAGTTAATTTCGCGGTGCCACCCTTTTTCTAATACACATATGAGGCTTTTGAGATGCATAGTATGTTGGATATTGTTAGCTTGGTTGGACTGGACTGGACTGGGTTGGCTTATGTAGGACTAGAAGTGGAGTGGGTTCTCCATTTTATACACAGCTAGCATATTTTCGAAATAGTTGGGCCGGGCTTTGGCTTTCCTGGCCAGGTTCCGTTCTACTCCTAGTATGGATATAAATTATACCAGAGATATGAAATTATGAATTATTCTAGTCTAATATTATCATTATTTATATTGGCATTTATATCTGCTTCTTCAGATATTCAAAAATACTATTCACATAATCTTTTTTGAATATTCATTTAAAGAAGATCCACAAAATTCGAATTCAAATACGAAAAGGATTTTGATTTTCGAATATTTATTTAGGGTGTGTTTGATAGCAATCATGCCACTGGTGTAGAAAATTTCTATATTTTAAGCAATTTTTATTCAAGGAAAAAGAAATTAAAGATGTTTGATTACCTTCATTGGTAGAGCCAATAAGGGACAAGTGGGGTTGAGCACCCCCAGTTGGTTTTGAAAAATATTAATATATACATGGACTTTTTTTTAAAAAAACTTTGAATTCAGCCATCCATTCACCCACTCAAAGCTCTCATTTAATTTCTTACTTCTCTAGCACTCATTTAACTTCTTACTTCTCTTACTCTCAGGTTGTCATCTCTCTCTTTTATTTTTCCACCAACTCCACAAGCTCCTCCGCAGCTCTGCTCTTCCATTTCGCCATGGCGCCATCACTCCATGCCGCCACTGCTCCACCTCCACTCCTCCACAGCGCCATTGCCATTGTACTGCTCTTTACTTCTCAACCACAAGCTCCTCCACTCCTAGGTAGTATTTCTAGATCTACTTTTCAAAATTGGGGATTAAATTATGTCTTGATTAGTTGTATAATATTAATTTTATTTCTTTATTAATTGCATAATATTAAAGTGTATTTCTTGAAATCGATTAATTGTTAAATATTTTGTGATTTAAATCTAAACCCCTAATTGTTGAATATTGACTATATTGTTGATTAATTACATGATTTTAATTATATTATTGACTGGTTTGATAATATTAGTTGATTTAAGTCTAAACCTCTAATTGTTGAATATTAGTTTTATTATTAAATATGAAAAACCGTAGAATGATATTGTAATTTATTGTAATTGTTCGCATTTTCTATTTCAATTCTATGAACAGGGGCGGAGCTAGGAATTAATTTTAGGAGGGGCCAAATTTGGAGCAAAGGAACCTTTATTTAATGGAGTGGAATCGACATTCAGAGTAGAACTTGAACCAACATTTTGAGAAGTGGAACTTACTCCTATTTTTACTAAAATACTTCTCCATTTTGTTTTTAAAAAATTAAAAAGGATATACTAAAATTAATTATATATATGTAGAAATATCTTTATCAACTAAATATTCAACCTACTATATAAAATTTAATTTTTTCCAAGCCAATATTGAATCAACCTCAATAACCAACAAATAAATATATTAATCTCAATATTAACGTACTTGCAAAAAGGAGTTGTCAATGGCAGAAAAATAAGGAAGAAAAGGAGCTACAGAAGAAGAAAAGGAAAGTAAACTTATACAAATCCTCTAGACCAATTGAAAAGGAAGTGAGCTTATACAAAATTAATGCCCAGCATAATCTGATTACCGATCCTCACCCTGAACTCTTTTGGTTTATTGCACATATGCACCTCGCCACTGACCAAGTTCCCTAACTACAAGCTTATATCGTGAATATGCTTGTACTTGCACAAACCTCCCTGACTTTCCATACTATACAAAAGAAACCCAAAAACTCAAGCAAAATTACTCAAAAGTCCAAGGGGGCCACCTTACTGCCTTTGCCGTGTATGTACTATTACTATTAATACTATTATATTTGCGTTAAAATTTTAAGACTTTAAATCTGATTTCTTGTGTTTTGAATTTCGCCCCCACTTGGTCGACATCATGACTCTGCCACTGGTTTTAGGTACTTTCCTGGTGGTTTGAATTTTACACGCTTCCTTTGTTCCTCAGTGGGGAGTGGTAATTAGGATACTTTACGCTAAATTGGGCACGACAAAGGCAAGTTCTCTCAGTGAATTCTTGACTTCTTTCTATTCTATTATTTAATAAAAATCCACATTCAATTTCCATTCAATTTTTTTTTTTGGATAAAGAGTGTAGCTATCCTCAACATAAGAAACTCAAACTCGGCTTCTATGAAATGCTTTGTCTTCCTTAACAAATTACAATGCACACATGTACTTCTTAGTATCTAAATGGAGGGTTTGCCATAGATCGAACTTTTCACGAAACTCTTGCTTTCCTTAACCTAGGATATTGTAGAGCTTAAAAATTTAACAGATCTCATCGGTGTCAAACCATATCCAAAATACTGATAAGGCTCCAAAAATACTAAAGGAGTTTGCATTACAATTACAAGGACCATATGAACTTTGTTTAATACTACTAGTTTAAAGTCAATAGTGGGAGTAGTTGATGTGTGGGGGAAAATTGGAAGCAACTGAACTGATTGGGGTCCGGGACCTTGTGATTGTATGTGCATTTGATTGAGGTAGCAATGACACTTGGGGCAGAGAAAAGCTTCCTGGTCTTTGTGGGAAATTACTCATGTGAGTTCTTTAAAAAAATGTAACTTATTTTGCGGTTATTTTTTCATTATTATTATATTTTTACTATTATTATTATTGAAAAATGTAGCTGGAGAGACAATTATTCAAGAGTTACATGACTGTCCGAGAGTGAAAAATTATTTCACATATTTTAACCGTGATTTGGCTACTGTGGTTTAGTAAAAACTTCTTGATATATGAAAAAAATTCATTGCGACAGTTACAGGATTATCGCCATGTTGGCTAACATATTCTCCTTCAAAAAGTTGAGACTTATTGGGTTAGCCCAAGTGACGGGCCGACCATAGCAAGGGCGAATAGGATGGGGCTTGGCCGAAACCTATTAATAATTTTTATCTCCCATAGCTTGTACATTAGATATGATAAAAAAAATGTTAAAATAAGTAGGGGCATTAGTCTTAAGCGGACTCAGAAAAAGAGCTTGGCCGTCTCAACTTCTTCTTTATCAATAAAAAAAAATATAATAGTTAAAAACATAAATTAGGAAGGTTTGTGCCCAGCAGTGCAACAACTTAAAGAAGTGGGAAGATTAGTGATTACCCGCTTCACATTGGAACAAGTACCTGCAATTCTTCCCATTTGAAACGAGTAGCTCTTCATTCATCTCGGAGAAACTTACTCAATAAATAAAGTTGTGCAATATGTACCATGCGGTCGTAAGTTTGTTTTTTTTTTTTTTTAGATTTTTAGTTTTTTATCGTTTCGTTGAAAAGATGCGGAGGTAATTAAGTTTAACCATTAAGTTTTATGTGCTGGTTAACCTTTATGCAAACTTGCATATGTGGTGGAGATGCTCTTTAGCATTTTGAACATGCATGACCTATGAACATGCTCTCAAAAGCTGTATTTGTTTTTCCAATGTATAGTTCTTTACTACAAATTAATATTATAAAACTCAAAAGCTTGACTAATTATTTACTTTTGAAAGTCCTTTGATCTAAAGGCGCATATGACACAATCAATCTTACTAAATTAATGTGATTACTCTTCGCATTGAAACGTTAAATCAATATCACTCCCACTCGTGCACAAAACATATATTTAAATATCTCCTCTCTTATGGATTTTCTCTCTCCAACCTCTAAAATAAAAATAAAGTGTCATAAGTTTTAATGAAAAAAATAAAGTTTTTCTATATATATATATATTTTTTTTGTTTTTGAAATCTACTAATACTAGCTAGTAATCAATATTGAAAAAGCAAGATCGATATATCGTGACTATATAAAATTGTATAAAAATGGGGGGATTTTTTTTTTCAGCCGAAAGAATTTAAATTGTTTTGCTTTTAACCTACTCCATTTAATTGTGAAATTAGTAATTGGACCAAAGGAGTGGGTAATTATTAAATATATATTTTATAAATTATTTTTATTGTGTTTTTTTTCTTTTATGTTTTTCCTATCTTACCCTTTTTTGAATTTTTTATATTTAAATTTATTATTCACCTAAAATTTAATTATTGCTAGAATGTAAGGATTTCTTTTAGGGATCTCTATGGTTTTAAATTAAAATTTTAAGAGTTTCAAATTTTAAATTTTTTAATGTAAACTCCATGTGATAACTTTTGGTAATTAATTGTTTTTGGATAAAGATATATTAGAAAAATAAAAAAATAGACTTGTATATTAATATAAAATATTAAACAATTAACTTGGGATATCTAGAAGACATATTAGTTGTAAATATGACATACAAATAAAACTAAAGAAAAAATCATATTAAAAATATCAAACATTAAAACTTCGAACATCTAGACGACATATTAGTAATAAATATTATATATAAGTGAAACTAAAAATACATTCATATTAAGGCATATAGAATCATTGGCATATTTGCCTATATATTTATTTCGAATTAAGGCATACAAACCCATTGGCTTCTGTATTTAAATATGTCATATTTTTAGCTAGACATATATATTCACATTTAACGTAATTATATTCCTTGCATGAAAAGGCATATTTGTTAGAATGTATCATGTTAGATGCAACATGAAACTATACAAAATTATTCTTACTTTGCCATCGGAGATATATGTATGTATATATATCCTCTGCCTAAAGAAACATTTTCTTAAATGAATATAAACAAAATTAGAGCTAGTCTCCACTAAAAGAAACGAAAAAAAGGTGGTAAATGAATGAATTTTTTCATAATATTTTGTGGAGATAATCCCTCTAATAAATAGATCAACTCCACCAAATTTTATTAAAAATTTTAGTTTTAAAATTTTTAATATAATCACATAAAATTTTAAGAGACGAAAATAAACATAAATTTATATAATAAAAAAAAAAATTTTTGACCAAACTTCTTTTGACTTTTCAACATAATCAATGATTCATAAACACTATATATGATATCACATTTTCATTACCCAGATTGGTTTGAAATGTTTGACGAAATTTTTAGTCAATTAAGTCGTCCACTAAAAGAAAAAATAAAATAAAATAAAATAAAATTGGAATGAAGGTAAAGTCAATTGTTGATGATTTGGTGGGGCCGAGAGTACACGTGACCTTCAAGAATTTATCAAAGGGCTAACCTGCTTTTGATTGGTTTCAAACATGGATGTTGCAACCTACCTTACAATAATGAATTATGAAAATAATAATTTTTTTTCAGTTTTATTTATCAAGAAATCATATTAGACGTATTAATGAATTACAAATTCTAATAATTTATAAACCGTCAATGTTTTTATTATGAGTAACTGCAAAATAAATCTGATAATTAAGTGTACATTTGCTCAACATTTTAGTACTTTAACACTTTAAAATTGACTTTTTATGACATATTTTAATTCTTTTGTACATGTTTGAGTAAAACGTTATTTTCTTAAAATATCAGAGTTTTGAGGACATTTAAATCTTTTTTTGCTGTCAACGTGCCTTTAACTTATCGCACTAAAGTCTTAATTTCATAACACCCAAAAACTGTAACGCAAAAATCTTAAGTCTTCACTTCAAGTCACTTTGCTTTAATTTTATTTAATATTAATATATATTAAGAGATTCACCGGACAATGAGCTTACAGCGATACGATGCATAAAAAAGGGAGAATTTTTGTTGTCAGTCCAAAGAATTTAAATTGTTTTTCTTTTAACCCATTCCTTTTAATTGTGAAATTAGTAATTGGCTGAAAGGAGTGAATAATTATTAAATATATATTTTAGTTAGACCTAGTTTAATGAAGTGAAATATTTTCAAAAATCGAAACATCCTAGATTGTTAGTGTAATTTGTAATTGTAATCAATGTTTTCGTTTGATTATATGAAATGCTTATGGTATTGTATTTGCATTAAAATATTTACCGTCTATTAATTTAATTTATCTTTGTCTGGTTTTAACTAATTCAATAAATAAATAATATATTATACTGCTAACTTTGAAACATCCCCCCCCCCCCCCCACCCCCCCCATCCCCCCAACCTCGTTTAATTTGAATCCTAACTTCGCCATTGTATATATATATATCCTTCGACTAAAGCAACATTTTCTTGAGCGAATATAAACAAAATCAAAGCTAGTCTAAAAGAAAAGAAAAAAAGTGGTAAATGAATGAATTTTTTCATAAAATTTTGTGGAGATATTCTCTCTAATGAATAGATCAACTCCACCAAATTTCATTAAAAAAATCAAATTTAAAGTTGTTAATATAATCATATAAAATTTCAAGAAACGAAAATAAACATATACCTATATAATAACGAAAAGTTTTATCGACCAAACTTCTTTAACTTTTCGATATAATCAATGGTTCATAAACACTCGATATACAATATCACATTTTCATTACCCACATATGGTTTGAAATGTTTGACGAAATTTTAAAGTGATGATTTACTCACCAAAGAAAATATTTCCACCAAATTTATTAAAAAAATAATAAAAGATCCTATCCGATTTATTGATGGTTACTAATGGGAAGCCGCGTGTTTTAAATTGAAACGTCATTTTCAATTCTTAGACGGAATGTAAAAATAAAATAAAATTGGAATGAAGGTAAAAGTCAATTGTTGATGATATGGTGGGGCCAAGAGTTCATGTGATCTTCAAGAATTTATCAAAGGGCTAAGAGTGCTGTTGCTTGGTTTGAAACATGCATGTTGAAACCTACCTTACAATAATGAATTGGGAAAATGATTTCCAGTTTTGTTTACCGGAAAATCATATTGGATATATTAATAAATTATAAATTTTGATAATTTACAAACCGTCAATGCTTTTACGATGAATAGCTGCAAAATAAATCCGATAATTAAGTATACATTTGCTCAACATTTTAATACTTTCACACTCTAAAATTGACTTTTTATGACATATATATTTTTTTGTACATGTTCGAGTAAAACGTTATTTTCTTAAAATATCCAACTTTCGAGGATACTTAGAAGTTTTTTTGCTCTCCCGTGCCTTTAAATTATCGCACTAAAGTCTTAATTTCATAACACCCAAAAACCGTAACGTAAAATTCTTAAGTCTTCAGTACTTCACTTCACTTTAATTTCTTTTAACATTAATATATATTAAGAGATTCACCGGACAATGAACTTACAACGATAAGAGACATTCACTTTTCTTTGCATCTGCATACTTCTTTGTGTCCACACACAAATATACATATGTACGTGTATATATATATACAGGGGCGGAGCGATGTGGAGGCCAGGAGGGGACATAGCCCCACCTGGACCTTTGGTAAATATTTACATAGTACAGGGGCCTACATACATCGGGGTAAAAGTTGGGTTTCCCTCAGCTGCAGCTTCTCTTTTTTTCTTTCTTTTTTTTTTTTCCAGCTGTAGCACAACAGTACTTTTCATCTTCGTTCGTTATTTGTTTCGACTCCTTTACGCACTCTAATATACAAAAATAAAATTATATGCTTTAAAAAGGATACATGAATTAATACAAATACGAAAGGGTCCCCAAAAAAATTTCACCTAGAGCCGGGCTAGCTCTGATTTGGCCCCACCTAAATGATATTTCTAGCTCTGCCACTGTATATATACAACCCTTTTAGGAAGATGATTAATTTTTTGAGGATCACGTACGGAATTTGAGGGAAAAACAGACGAATTTATGATCAAACTTTATGAAGAGGATCTCCACCAAATTTCATCATAAATTCAACTGGAAAGTGCATTATGTTAAACAATTAATTTATATGCATATTTTATAACCATTGAAATTTTAGATATTTAATTAACCCAATTTCCAGTTGAAATTTTTAATGCAAATGTTCTATTAATCAATAGGATCACATTCACAGAGTTTTATTAACTCCTTGCTCTCCACTGAAAACATATGGTGGTAGCCATGACCGTGTTTCTTGCTAAGAATTTTCCTCTAGTATAAAAAAGCACATTAACGGATCTTTCGGTTAGTCTTCCTTGTATGTGAAATGGAGACAAAATGAGGAAACTAAATCTTTTCAATGAACATTAAAAAATGTTTGTTTTCTTGTTTTGATGAAATTGTTAAGAGTCATATGTATATTTATATCGATCAGGAGTGGGTATTCTTAAATGTTGATGTAATAGTTCCATTTACAATTTTGTCTTTGTATCAAATCAGTGGTACATAAAAATGGTAAAAGGGCTCTATAAACATATACAAAAATTATATACAAATCCTTCGTATATATAACTAGTCGATCAATATCTATAACGATTGTGAATTTAAAATTATATACAAAAATTCAAGACTGAGGATAGTCATTGTGGATTCGATCTTCGTATGTTTTGTTTAGTAATTTTCCTATAAGTTTTTGTAAAATAAACTTATGGGCATCTGTTTTTACATTTAATGTTGTACGATAATTATTAGTTATTTCAAATTAAGTTAGTTATCAATTTTATTTTTCTTATTATTTGTTGTGCCGTTTTACATGCTTTACATATTTTTAACTATCAATACTCAATTTTTTAATTTTTTTTATTATTACCATCGGCAATATCTAGTTAGGAATATAACAGCTAAGAATTACTAATGCCAAAAGCACTATTTCCAGTCTTAAAAAACCCTTGTCATCTAAAACATTGATGTTTTATCACATATACACTCATTGTCACACCCGAACAACAAAAATAATACTAGCAAATATTTACAACTCACACACATAAGGATGTCTAGTCAAATACACAAAATTTGACTAGTACAATGAACAAAAATGACGTAGTGTCTTTTTCTATAAACCTTCTCACCCATCCTAGACCTGGCAGTGGACATTCCTTCTTGATACCTGTAAAGAGAAACATATATAACAGTATGAGCTATAGGCTCAGTGAATGCATCACTTTCCTCATCAGTAATTTGTAAAAATATATATATATATATGCATCACTTTCCTCATCAGTAATCTGTAAAAGTATATATAGCTCAGTCAATGCATCACTTCCCTCATCAGTAATCTGTAAAAGTATATATATATACACACATACCATATATAATCACATTCAATTCTCATCCTCTAGCCATCATATAAAGCATCAAATGTACCATACACGTAACCGCTCTATAGCCTCAATTATTAGGCATCAAGCATCCATTTCAATACACATCCTCTAGCCCTATATATACTGGGCATCAGATGTATCACATACATAACCGCTCTATTGCCTTAATTATTAGGCATCAAGCATCCATTCCATATACACATCCTCTAGCCCTATATATACTGGGCATCAGATGTATCACATACATAACCGCTCTATAGCCTTAATTATTAGGCATCAAGCATCCATTCCATATACACATCCTCTAGCCCTATAAATACTGGGCATCAAATGTATCACAAACATAACCGCTCTATAGCCTTAATTATTAGGCATCAAGCATCCATTCTATATACACATCCTCTAGCCCTATATATGCTGGGCATCAGATGTATCACAAACATAACCGCTCTATAGCCTTAATTATTAGGCATCAAGCATCCATTCCATATACACATCCTTTAGCCCTATATATACTGGGCATCAGATGTATCTTTCCATACTCTTCTTTCAATCAAGTCACGACTCAACTCCACTTTACCAAGCATCATAATATCAACATACATATTCCACTAATAATATTTATATTCTAAGAATTTCATAATTTATACCAAGAATTACCATCATAAAACCTTTATTACACATAATTATGCATTATCTCGAACATGCACCTTCTAAATTATAAATAGCCACCCACAAGCTTTTAAACCATATCCACATCTACAAGTGCCAACCTGAAATAATGCCTCCCACGTTCTAATTACACATTCAAATGTATATAAATTTCAAGTGAGTACACTCACCACAAGTCCACACCAACGTAGTTTCAAGTTCTATTTTCTCGGTGCGTTAGAAGTATCTGTTCCTTCACCTACCAATCTAACATAATTAGTCTTCCAATTCTACATCAATATAATCATTTATAAATGTGCAAAATACACTAACAATTACACAAATGTATACCCTTATGTACTTGTTAATTTATAACCTTTCAGAATTAGGTGCAGTCCGAATCTCCTGCATAGACTAGGTACTTTCCGTTGTCCGATCATTTTTAAATTTTTATAATAGTTACACAACATGTCTATAAACAATATTACAGAATTTGAGCATAATCCAACGGCTAAAACATCGGATATTCACAAAAAAACTCAGTACAAACATGTTGTCCAGAATATAACGTATGGCAATAGTCCAACTTCACGGATTAAACTGTACCAATTGGCTGAGATCTAGGTGCTCTACCATATATTTCTGGAAAGCTCTGTGTGTCTACTTTTTAATGCAATTTACAGTGCATAAATCAGAATTTTCTACAAGGAGTTATGGCAATTCTCCCACAGCGACACCAATCTGCCAGAATTATGAACTTATAGATTTTTAGCATGATTTCTACTTATATCATCTATTATTGTCTCTTCATGATCAAGAAAATTCAACTATATCATCACAACACACAAGAACACTAAAAAACAAATTCAAAACCATCTTTCAATCATAATTTTTCAATTTCAATTACTACACATACAATAAAAGGATGATTAAAAACATAAATAACATAGTTTAAACTTACCAAAATTTAATTCTCCAATTTTCCTTATTTTTCTCTTCTTCTCCCTCTTTTCCTCTTCTTCTCCTTGTCCCTCTCCTTCTCCCCGTGCTTCTCTTGATTATTTTTTTTCCAGAATATTAATCCCCCCCAATCATACACATATAAGTCCATTTACACACTACCCCCTCAACTTCTAGTTCACACAACTAAATCCACTTACATAATTCATTTTCAAATAAGTCCCTCATGAATTATTATTCTAACATAAGTTCTTATAATATAAACAAACTTAACTCACATTCTTCCTCCAAAATCAAATAACGTGACAAAAATACAAAATTCCACTATTCACCACACATTAGTAATCAATTGATATTATCAAATGCATAAACATAATTGTAAATACTAATAAATATTTAAGATTCGGAATGTCACACTCATCCATAAAACGTAACTAGTAGTTCTTTTTCCATTATTTTCCACAGTAAATTTATAATAAAATCAGTAAATTTACTCTACAAGTTAAGACATTACTAACATAACAATTAAAAGTAATTATCTCATATGCTAACTTTTCATGCATAATAACATGCATGTGGTGGTGGTGGCCATAAAGGTGTAACTTGCTTGGGATTTTCCCTAATGTGCAAAAGCACACCAATGGGTCTTTCAATTAGTCTACCGCAATTAATGTGCATGAGAAAACCAAATTCCTTCCGAGGAACTTTTGTGAGTATAAAAATTGGCTATTATAGTCTTTAACTAACGCAAAACATCAAAAACATCAAAAAAAATAAAAATTGCTTTGATAATTATGGTTTTGAGAATAACAACAAAACCAATGTTCTTTGAAAACCTTCCTTTGTTTGTAACCTTGATTTTTTTACTTGTCAGCTCTTTAGGAGGTGCTGGAAATGATACAGTGAAGCTGATCAGGTGTAGGGACAATGAGCGACAAGACCTCCTCGATTTAAAAAAAAGAAGTGGTGGATCACTTTGGACTTCTCTCTTCTTGGTGAAGCCAAGAAGAAGAATGCTGCAAATGGAGAGGAATCCGGCGTAGCAACCGTACTGATCATGTAATCTTTCTCGATCTTCATGCTCATTATCTCAATGGTAATTGGGCTTATCTCAGTGGAAAGGTTAGCCTCTCTTTACTTGAATTGAATCAATTGAAGTATTTGGACCTCAGCGAAAATGATTTCCAGTTGAGCCCAATTCCGAAATTCATTGGTCACCTCAGCAAATTACAATACTTGAATCTGCATGGTGTTGGCTTTGTTGGTAGAGTACGTCATCAGTTTGGTAACCTTACTAACTTGCGCTTTCTAGACTTGGGGTTAAATTACCTGACTGTCGAAAACCTAGAGTGGCTGTCTAATCTTCGTTTGTTACGACACCTTGATCTGAGTTTTATTGACCATGATAACGTCAACTGGTTGCAATCCATTAATACGCTTTCTTTCTTATCAAGATTGCACCTTGTTCATTGCCAACTCCCAGTAATCATTTCTCCCTCATTTCACCTAAAAAACTTTTCTTCTTTTCCTCTTTTTATGATTGATGTATCTCTTAACAGTTTCACTCATTCTTTGAGTTACAATTGGTTATTCAATTTCAGTAGTAGCCTTGTTAAAATTCACATGTCTTTTAATCCTTTAAGAGGTTCCATTCCTGATGCTTTTGAGAATATGATGTCCCTCAAAAGTCTCAATCTTGTGGATTATGCCCTTGAAGGTGAGATTCCAAAATCTTTCATGAACTTAAGTCGGTTACGGTCACTAGACCTATCTTATAACAATTTAGCAGGACAACTTCCTCAACTTTTCCAAACATTGTTTGCATCAAAGAATTCATTGGAGCTTTTGGAGTTATGGGGGAATAGAGTTAGTGGCTCATTACCTGATTTTACAAGCTTTTCATCTTTGAGGCAATTGCGGCTTAGTGGTAATAAATTGAATGGGTCATTCCCAAAGCGTTTTCGTCAAAGTTCTCCTCTTGAATATCGTAACATGTGCAATAATGAATTGAATGGGTCATTGCCTAACCTAACATCATTTCCTCTGTTGAGATACTTGTATGTTATTAACAATAAGATACAAGGGAGACTACCTGAAAGCATTGAGGAACTTTTCAACTCGAAGGAATTAGACTTGTCTTTTAAGTTTTTGACTTTGGAGTTCAGCTCTAATTGGACTCTTTATTTTCAATTGGGTGTTATTAAACTTGCAAAGTGCAACTTGGGACCTCACTTCTCAGAATGGCTTCGATATCAAAGAAATTTTTCCTTACTTGATATCTCTAGTGTTGGAATTTCATATTCAATTCCAAGTTGGTTTTAGGATCTCTCACCTAAATTATAGTCCCTAAATATCTCTGATAACCAGATCCATGGCATGCTACCCGATTTGTCACTCAAGTTTGTTAAACTTCTTCCTAGTATAATAGATTTGAGTTCTAATCAATTTAATGGTCCAATACCTTTATTTCCTAGTACTTTGTCACCACTGATTCTCTTTAAAAATATGTTCTTTGGATCAATTATTTCATTGTATAAAATTATGAGCGATTTCTTAGTTTATCTCGATCTCTCAAATAACCTTTTATCAAGTGAGGTTCCAAATTGTTGGATTGGCGCGAATTACTTGCAAATGATTGATTTAGCGGACAAAAATTTCTCCGAAAAAATTCCAGACTCTTTTGGCTTCCTAAATCAGCTTAATTTCTTGAACCTGCGTAACAATATATAGTTTCATAGGGGAACTTCCTTCATCTTTGAGGAACTGTTCATCTTTGAGAGTTATTGATATGAGTGAAAATACGATATCAAGACAAGTACCGGCTTGGATAGGGACACACTTAACACTTTTAGCTGTCCTTAGTCTCCGAAGGAATGATTTCCATGTAAGCATAGCCCCTAGCATTTGTCTTCTTAATCATATTCAGGTCTTGGACCTCTCTCAAAACAAAATATCAGGAAACATTCCACAATGCTTCAATAAACTTTATTCTTTGATTCAGACAGATACTTTATCCTTTGAACTTTTTGTGCCGTGAGGATCAAGCGCTTACCGTTGCGCCAAAAGTTATAGTTGTTAGCGAAGGCGCAACTTTATTTCCTTATACGCAAGGCCCATTAGAGTGCCATAGCATTCGATAACCTACACACCGGATATACCCTTCGAATTCACCACGGAGAAGAGCGCAATTGTGTATTTACCTCCGACAATCCCCCCCCCCCACAATGGCGCGCCCCAGGTATCGAACCCTTGACCTCCTCTGATACCAATTATGAGGATCAGGCGCTTACCGTTGCGCCAAAAGCTACAGCTGTTAGCGAAGGCGCAACTTTATTTCCGTATACGCAAGGCCCATTAGAGCGCCATGGCATTCGATAACCTGCACACCAGATATACCTTCCGAATTCAGCACGGAGAGGAGCGCAATTGTGGATTTACCTCCGACAAAATTTTTGGTCGAAAAATAACCTTAGAGGGGGGGTGAATAGGGTTTTAAAAACTTAATGTGGAATTAAAACGTTTTTAAAATATTTAAGTAAAGCAACTTAGCTAAGCAACAATATCAAAGAAATAATCAATTTCAAGTAATCAATCCCAAGATAAGAAAATAGGCAATCTCAAAATACAAGCAATAATATAGAAATAAAAAGAGAGCTTGAGTTAGAGAGATTGAACCAATTTGAAGCTCAAGACTTTTTGTCCTCACGGTTCGGTTTCTTCAACCATACGTCCGCGCTCGGTTAGTTCTCCGAGAATTTTCACTATTCAATCTTCTTCGGGTGAAGATCAAACCTCAATACAAATGTTGTTATGCACACAATACTCATAATGTAGTTATACACACTACACTACTCACAAGGTATGCTCTCTTGCTCTACAAAGAGACAAACTCTCTTTTGAAATGAAGAATGAATTATTTGTGGTGATACACACCAATACAATAACTCTCAAGTGTATTTGAAGATTACAAATGAAGCTCACACTAGAGTTATCAAGATTGATCAAAAATATATAGCCCAAAAGATGAAAGATTGATCAAAATGTGTTCTTGAATCTTTGTATATTTGAATATATAAATAATAGAGTATTAGAATGATTCAAGGTATGATAAAACATGTTTAGGACCTCATATATATAGCTTGAAAAACCATATGGCCGTTGGGGATGATTAAGAAAGGTTTTGGGTCAAAGGTATACATTTTCAAACTTTTCAACAGCTAGTTTTGACAAAACATTTAAATTTGTTTTGATAATTTCTCCCAATTTGACTGTTGGATCATGCTCAAATTTTAGTAAAAAGTGCTAAGAGATGTTGTCTAACTACTGTAAAAATTTCAAAAAGATCGGAGTTCAGGAAGGCCTCCATCTTACCGTTAGATCAAAACTGTGCAAAAATTGAGCGAATTTTAAATGTAAAATAAAAATATTTTTGCAATTTAACAATTTAGTTCCAAATACAATTCTAACGATTTTTGAATCTCAAAGATATGTTTCTAAGATACCTATTTTTATTAGATCTTAAAATATGATCATTTAAAATTAATATGAATTTATTTTGAAACTCGGTCTTTGTAAAATGACGTTTTCAAATAAATTCAATTTGAAGCTTGTTTGAATCAATCTTTAAAATATGCATGAATGTATTTGAGCTATAGGGATTTGATCAATAAAGTAACTTTACATAAATATTAAGCACTCACTCAATTACTGAATTAACTAGTCTTCGAATGCTTTGATTTGTTTCTTCGGATTGATCTTCATTTGAAGCTTTTTTGTTGAAGCTTTTTATATAGTCTTTTGATCCTTTGTACTTCATGATTTGCATTGAGAGATTTGATCTTCCTTGTCTTGTCCAATGATTGAATAGTGAAAGATTGATCCTTGTCATATTTTTCTTGAATTTTCCAAGTAAATGAACTGTATACTTATATCAAGTAACATGTTAAATTATACATGATTAATTTATTGTTATTATCAAAATAAGATTAAGTCCTTAGGTCAACAATCTCTCCCTTTTTGATGATGACAGTAAATTAATGTGTGTTTACAATAACAAGCATAAATAGCATACAAATGTAAATAAATAATATGCTCTCCCTCAATTTATGCAAAGATGACAATTAAAAAATATTATAAATATTTGAGATAGTTTTAAAACCAAAACTAATATATATATATATACAATCCAGCTATTAAGAGGGATTCCCTTACGTTATTCTTGTGGGATGTATATCCTATTCTTGTTACCAAACAATAGCAATGCACTTCTTATTAAAAAAAAAAAAACCACGTGAGAGGCCCTTTTCCCTAAACCAATTCGTCTCTCTCTCTCTCTCTCAAGAAAACCCCAAATTCAATTCCTCTCTCTCTCTCTCTCTAATTTATGCTGCTGCTGCTCTCTTTCTCTAAAAAAAAAAGTCAAAGCCCCTTTTCCACCAAATCAATTCATCTCTTTCTCTCTCTCCCAAGAATTACCCCAAATTTAGTACGTTCCTTTCTCCTTCTAATTACACCATCTGTTGTTGTTGCTCTCTCTCTTAAAAAAAAATTACGTGAGTCCCCTTTTCCCCCAAATTCAATTCGGCTCTCTCTTAAGAATTACACACAGAAGCACAATGTTTTTGGAGTGATTTTTCTTCAATTCGTCTCTCTCTCTCTCTCTCTCTCTCAAGAATTACACCATTCCCTCCCCAAATTGTCGACCTTTCTCTTTCACACTGCCCTCCTTCCTCCGTTGGCTGCCCTATCTCTCTCTCACTCTCTCACACACACACGCAGTCTTTCTCTGGGTGTTTCTGGGGACAGCGACAATGTCAATTTTGTTCTATTTTTGTACATACCCAATATACAAATTTGTTTGGCTTTCTCATATTGACAACCAAGCATATATTTATTTGGGTGTGTTTCTTAGTGATATGGTAAATTCTCTGGCAGTTAAAGCAAGGAATATTTGTATTGCAAGCACTATATTTCTAATGTGTTCAGACAATAACTTTTTCTTACATGGGGTCATGACGATCTATCTCAGCGAGCTAAAGTGAGTGCTTTATGGATATTCAGCCTGATCTGTGCTTCAAGTGAATTTTTTTCCCTTTTACGGGGTTGATTTATTTATTTTGCTCATTTCTTGATCAACATAAATTCCATTTTCTATAATTTGGCTTCTTAGATGTCAGCCTATCATGACACTTGCTTTGTGGTGTTTGTAGGCAACTAGAATCTTGGTCGTCCTTTTATGCAAACACAAGTGCGATGCTCGTTACCAAAAGCCTAAAGAAAAATTATATATAGCCCAGCTATATTTTCCACTTGTTGGCCAGGTGCGTAAATTTGTTTTTATCTATTAATTTTCCATATGGTCATTCTTCTTTTTTAGTATTCAAGTCTCTGCTCTTACACTAAATTAAAATTATAGCTTTTTTAAGTCATGGAATTTGACAAATTATAGCATGTTTCGTATAGCAAAAATTTCAGTTCCACTGAATGTGGGTTTGAGAACCATTGGGAAGGCATGTTAATGTCAACTTGTAGGCTCAAATATAATTTTTGCTTGAATGCTCATGTTATATATAATGGTTTTATGTGTTGTGTATATATTTGTGAGTTTTCAAGGGAAATAAGTTCTTAATTTTTATTTGCATTGACAGTGAAAGGACAAGACTTGAACTAACATTGTGAACCCTTTAATGGCAGCCACATTATTAAAGGGAGATAATTGGTGGAAACTGATGTTGATTATAAACCATCTAATGGCAGCGCTTATATGATTCTCAGTTATATAATGGCCACGCCTGCACGGCTATCTATGCGGCCCTCACTTAGTCATCTATGTAGGTTAGCGTTCCAAGAAGAAGGCGAACATGAGAAAAAAATGGCTATTACATGTATTTGTGACTTTTATTGTATTTGTTTGCTATGTGCTGTAGATAGTAAGTATTCTATGTATGTGATGACAATAGTAAGAGATGTAATGACTTCTGTTGTATTTGTTTTTGTGACTTAAAGTATCAAGTGTTTGCGAGCTTAATTGAAATTGTAATCTTTGTGACTTAAATTAGTAAGTGTAATTTTTTTTTTATATTTTTTTTGTTTTGTAATTGAGTGTACAACGTGAAAATAGCTACAATAAAAAAAGAACTACCACGATAGATACAATCAAAAGTGAACTACTACAAAGTGAGATAAAAATTTGATTCGCTATCCAACCATCATTGCATATAATCTAGAAAATGCAATATTTAAAACCAATCCATGCTTACATACTCAAACTACTTAGAACCTGCAAATATTTAAGTTCAAACTATTCTCACATAGTTATATTAGAAAAATGAAATATTCAAAACAAAAATGCATGCTTAGATAGGTAAACTATAAATTAAAATTAAATAATAAAGATCAATCTTCACAATCTATATCTGCTTCATCTCCGTCTTCGCTAGATGACCCATTCTCCTTATATAATTGTGCATCTTTGCTGCATGAAGAGGACCTATCAAATCAACAAATAATATAACTTAATATGTATTGAATTCATTATCTTAAAGATGAAAAAGAAAATAACAAAAAAAATAAATAAAATATCCTTACGGGTTTAGAAGTGATGGGCAATTTCTTTTATCATGAGCTTGACCAACTTTACCACACCCATGGCACCGTCTACCTTTATGTTTCTTGGCTTTTATTAGTGCCTTTTCTTTTCCTCCCTTGAGCCTTTTTCCACATCCCTTCGCTCGCACTTGATTCGGTTCATTATAAACATGCTCATAATTACTCGAAGCATTTCCACTTGTAGCACAACCACCTAAAGGGTTATATTTTTCACTACAACCTAACGCGCTAATTTTCTCACTAATATTTTGTAAACCATCATTAAAAATCTTTGTTGCTTCTTCACTATTGAGGGCCTTGTCAACAACATCCAAAGAAGCTTTTACTAATTGGCTTCGCTTCATAATATACTCATTGTCATCATTTATAAGCAACCCATCATCATCAATTACTGTCCCGACTTTTGCTTCCTTAGACCATCTTTTTAAGATATATTGTTCAGGTAACTTAATGAAATCGTGAAATTTGATTAAATAACCTAAGATATGCCTACATGGGATACCAGAGCTCTCAAATTTTCTACAACTGCAAGAAGCAAAATCCAAGTGCCTATTATAAAAAATCTCACGGACTCTACTATTTTCTGCATCTTTTCTTTGAACGCTAAACACTTGTTCATTCTCTATTTTCCTAAGAAGCACAAATTTATACTTCAAGCAAATCCACATCTTATCCTCAAATTTGTAATACATTTCACGTGTATAAAGTTCAACCATATGTTCCAAAAAATCATGATTCATTTTCATTTTGGGCTTTTCAATTATATCTTTGTTATCGGCAATCAATTCTTGATGACATTGTTTCACAAGTCCCCTACTAAATTGCATTATAAAATCAACCAAAGAATTGCTTTTACCGACATATTTCTTGAAAAATGCGTGACTACTCTCTGCTCTTTGGCTACTTGACATGTTGGCTGAGAAAACATGCTTAACATATGCTGGAATCCATTTAGACCGAATCTCATACATATCTTCCAACCATTTGTTGTCCTTTAATCCACTTTTCGTAACAAGTCCTGTCCACTTCAAGTCAAACTCTTCACAACTCTCAGAATTTCATATGCAATCTGCAAACTCAGTATAGTATAACATGTATTTGTTCACATCAATCTTCTCCGAAAACTTCATACAAATGTGCCAACTACAGTACCTGTGACAAATACACGCGCATAACTAGTATGAAAAGATTATAACTATCTAAAGTTCGAAAAAAAAAATATAAAAAATTAAACCTATCTAAAGGTAAAAAAAATAAAAAAATTATACCTATCTAAAGAAAAAAAAATATACCTTTTTAAAATGAAAAAATATTTATCTAAAGACAAAAAAAATACACCTATCTAAAGAAAAAAATTTATACATGTGAAATGTATTTGGAAGGGCTAGAGGAATGGCCTTTGTTATCGTTGGGTCTTGATCGGTGATAATCATTTTAGGGGCATCGCCCGGCATAGCTTCTAAAAATTGGTTAAATAGCCACACAAAAGTATCAACTAGCTCATTATTTAAGAATGCACAAGCGAAAATAGTAGTTTGTCCATGATTGTTAACCCCCAAAATAGGTGCGAAAATCATCCCATAACGATTGGAGTTGTATGTAGTATCAAAGATTACCACATCACCATAAAACTTCTACGCCCGTCTCATCGTCGCATCAGCCCAAAAACAACGAGTAATTTTTTGTTCATGATCTGCCTCAATCTTAAAAAAAAGAAGGGTTTTTTGCTTGTTCTAATTTAAAATATTGATGCAACATATCTCCATCCTGCCCCTTCACCTTTTTGCGCTTTTGTGTTTCATGGTTATATAAATCCTTTTGTGTACACCCGACATTTTCAATCCCTCCTGATTGTACTTGAAGCAAACTATATTGTTGATGTGAGGGTATATTGACCATAGAGAATTGTTGAGTCAAGCATTTTGCCGCATCTGAAACCTGACGATGAGACCGTAGGAGATGAGTTTTTCTCGGGGTTGATAACGGGTGGTGTGCCCCTTTTTAAATATACTCACAGCAAAAGAACCCGTTTTTGTTTTTACGACCACTAATTTAGCCTTACAACCATCTTTTAATTGTCCTCGACGCCTTTTTGCACCTATATTAGCAAATCTTTCACCTTTTCCTTGTTTGAAACAAACAAATTCCTTTCTTATAATCTCATCGGTTCCCTTCCTCTTCTTTGAAGAATGATTTCTAATACTAAAACAAGCTTCTTTAGCATACGCATTATAAAACTTTTGAGCATCGTCTAATGTTCAAAATTCTTGTCCTTTTATCGGCTTAATCTCATCACTTACATGAGGATTGTAATTACCAGAGGAATCAACTGTAGTTTTTAGCTCATGGGTCGTTTCTCCTTCAAGGTTTACATTATCTTCCATATCAACATAAAAATCAATATTTTCTCCTTCATTATAACCTTCTTTATCCATCTCCACAACTAAAATCAAAGACCTGATCCAAATACGCAAAAATTATCATAAAATATATTTCTAAAATCAAATACCTAATTTTATTTTAACATTATAAACAATTAGCATAAAATATATTGGTTAGAAATTTGTATTGATACCTTCAAGGAGAATTACGTGTTTAGTGCGTGCGTATAAGAATAGTATATTGGTTAAAAATTATCATAAAATATATTGGTTATCTTGGTTAGAAAATATAAAGGTTTAGTGCATGTGTATAAGAATAATAGAAATTACGTGAGGAGGGGGTTTAGTGAAAAAGGAATTACGTGTTTTTTATATTGACTTTTGTATATAACGGTTATTGATCAAACAATGATGTTATGCTATATACGAAATTTTTATTTTTTAACAATATGATTAAATCTAAATTTAAAGGATCATTGACTTACAGTAACCTTATAATGAAATTTATATTTACCTAATCAATATAGTTAGAGCCTGTAGGAAGACCGGACAGCAATTGCACTTTTCAATATAGGAAGAACACTTGAAGCAAAATCACTCCAAAAATAGTGTGCGTCTGGGTGTAATTCTTAAGAGAGAGCCGAATTGAATTTGGGGGAAAAGGGGACTCACGTAATTTTTTTTTAAGAGAGAGAGCAGCAACAACAGATGGCATAATTAGAAGGAGAAAGGAACGTACTGAATTTGGGGTAATTCTTGGGAGAGAGAGAAAGAGATGAATTGATTCGGTGGAAAAGGGGCTTTGACTTTTTCTTTTTAGAGAAAGAGAGCAGCAGCAGCAGAAATTAGAGAGAGAGAGAGAGAGAGACGAATTGGTCTGGGGAAAAGGGCCTCTCACGTGGGTTTTTTGTTTTTTTTTAATAAGGAGTGCATTGCTATTGTTTGGTAACAAGAATAGGATATACATCCCACAAGAATAACGTAAGGGAATCCCTCTTAATAGCCGGACTGTATATATATATATTTTATAAATAAACCTTTCAAAAGTGTGAATGTATAAAAGCATTTAAAATCTTATCACAACATTTAAAGTAAGTATAAAAAATCTTACCACAGAAAAAAAAAATCGTATTGCAACAAAAACTTTTACCGCGGCATCAACATTATACACACATTTTCTCCCCTATGTCAACGCCAAAAATGGATCTACACCATGCGAGGGCGGTGGATTGTAGATGCACGCGGGGGGCGCTGTATTTTTTACTTTTTAAGATGACAGCTTTTCATTTTCGGGATTCTTTCAGTGCTTGATGCCTCTTGTCCCCTCTTTCTTGTTGTCTCCCTCGAGATCCATTTTCTTCTTATAACTTTTATATAGGGTACCCATGAGTAAGGGAAAGCAAATCATAAGTATGCCGAATACTTTCCGTTGTACAGGTTCTTCTTGTGCTGCTTGTACTTATAGACGTAAGAGATGTCATCCATGGTGTGAATATGCACAAATTTTTCTGGATGTGATTAGTCATCAAGATTATCGCACAATCTTCACCATTTTCGGCGTAAAAAGTGTTGCAAATATTTTACAAAATATTCCTGAACATCAATATTTTGAGACTCTCAATTCATTTCTTTTTGAAGCTAAGGCGAGAGTCGAGAATCCCAGTAAAGGCTATACTGCGCTTATTGTTTCTTTTGAACAGAAGGTACAAGAGTTACAATCACGGGTGACAACGTTAGAGGCTTTACAATCACGGGGGACAGCGTTAGAGGCTCGATTATGAGAGTCTTCTAACGCTAACCAATGTTTTTCTTTTGCTCCTCCTAGAAGTTCTTTAGGGCTCCTATTTTTGGCAGAAAATGTTGCACCGTATATTAATCCGACTGCCAAAAATCTTCCAGAACATGAGGTTTTCCAATCGATGCTGATTTGGTGGCATCTCCTTCTTCTGGAGGATTTTTAGGGCTCCTTATGTCGGCAGAAGAAGCTGCACTTGAAATTATTTCGACTACCGAAAATTTTTCAGAGCATAGTGCTTTTCTGACTGATGTGGGTTTGCCGACATATCCGACTCTGTCAGATTACCAAGCTACTTTGGAAGGCTATTCAACGCAATTTTCTCAAAGTGATGCTGTTGCGGAGGTTGCCGAGGCAATGAGTCTTGATTAGACAGCTCTATTAGATATGGAGCATAATTTTGTTGATTATTCTTCTTTTAGTCTCGATGCTGTTTTGAATTTTGATGCTGATGATCTTCATATTCTTTTCCCTTATTTTCTTTGAATGACATATAATGATTTTTAGACTGCAAAATTATTTTTAGTTTACAATAACATGCAAAATAAAGACTTGTGTTGTTTATCAAGTTGACAAGTATCACAAATTTTATCTTTAACAAATTTAGTTTTAGGCAATCATTTAACTAATTCCTTTTTAGATAATTTGTGAATTAAATTGATATTAACATGACCTAATTTTCTATGCCATAACCAAGAAGGATCATTCAACATGGATAAACATTTAACATCTTATTGAGACAAATCATCAAGTTCAAGAGTATATACGTTATTAGATCTATAAGCAACAAACAAGATAGAATTATCACTAAGTAAGTTATGTTTTAAACCGTCAACAAGTAAAACATTGTAAATATAAGAAGATTTATTACCAACTTTACCTATACCAATGATTTTACCTTTGGATTGTCTCCAAATGTGACGTTGCCTCCTTGTTTAGGAGTGAAACTCAAGAAATTTCTCTTTTCTCCCGTCATGTGTTTTGAGCATCCACTATCCAAGAACCACTTTGTTTTGCTAGCTTTTGCTCTCATACAAACCTACACCAAAATCTTAAGTAACTTCTCTTTTGGTACCCAAAATAAGTTGGGTCCTTTGGGGTTAGTGTACATAGTGGTTCCCTTAGGAATCCAAGCAAGTTTGTTCTTAGCAAAATTCTTTTCTTTGTAATAACAAGAATGTGCACTATGGGTATTTCTTCCACAAAATGAACAAAGATTAATGAGATTATGCGGTGTATATGTTTTGAAGAAATTTTTGTAATCCTTTTGGTTATGGATTTGATTGTAACCCAAACTGGCTTTATCAATGACACACCTTTGTACTCCCAATAGTTTATCCAAGTTATCTTTTCCATTTGTGAACTTGGTTAGACTATTAGTTAAATCCTTTACTTTTTCTTTCAAATTCTCATTTTCTAGTGCAAGTAAGTTTGAAGTCTCCTTTTCTTTTCCCTTTTTCAAATAATTGATTTTCTTTTTAAAATCAATGTTTTTCTTTTTTAAAGTTTCACATTTGGTAGAAGTAATGGAATTTTCTTTCTTGAGACTTGCATATCTTTTTGAGAAAAATTAAAATTTAATATGTAATTCTTCAAACATGGTAAATAGTTCATCATATTCATTATGCACACTTTCATTATCATAAAAATTATCACTAAATGAGCTATAGTTAGAATTTACCTCATATTCATTTGCCATAAGACAAAGGCTGGCCATTTCTTCATCGCTAGAATCGGCATCCGATACTCCTTCTTTGGAATCGCTCCATGTTCCTTTTAGTGCATGCTTAACTTGTTTGAATACTTTATCTCGTTTATCCCTTTTCTCCATTTTTCTAACGGGACAATTTGGCTTGATATGATCCGGTTCATGACAATAATAGCACCTTTTGATTTCTTCATTTTCTCTTCTTTGTTGATTTGGTCGATCGTTGTTTCTTTTAGAGGATGATGGATATTTGTTATCCTTTCCTTGAGAATTTTTCTTCTTAGCTAGAAATTTTATAAATTTTCTAAATAGAAGTGCCATGTCTTCATAACAATCCATTGATACATCATTATCTTCATGTTGGATAGTTTTGAGAGCTAAAGTTTTCTTTGATTTTGTATCCGCTTCTTCTTCTCTTTGAAGTTCTTTCTCATGAGTTTTTAGAGATCCTAAAAGCTCGTCCATGCTGAGTGTTTTGAGATTCTTTGCTTCTTGATTCGCCATCACTTTTGGACGCCACTTCTTTGGAAGAATCCTAAGAATTTTTCTTATCTTATCTTCATTAGAATAAACTTTTCCAAGAAGATCCAAATCATTAGTAATAATAGAAAATCTACTATACATGGAAGCAAGAGATTCATTAGGCTCCATTTTAAATAGTTCATAATCATGAACAAGCATATTTATGTTATCGTCTTTAACTTGAGTGGTTCCTTCATAGGTAACCTCAAGTTTATCCCAAATTTCTTTGGCCGTTTTGCAACTAGAAATTTTGTTATATTCATCCATGCTTAATGCACAATTTAAAGCATTTAAGGCTTTAGCATTATATTGAATTTTCTTAATATCATTTTCATCATACTCGGACATTTTCTTAAGAACAATTTTTTCACTATCATCTCTTTTGGTAATTTCATAGGGTCCTTCGAGTACAACTCTCCATTGTTCAAAATCACTAGATTGTAAAAATATACTCATTCTTCTTTTCCAATAGCTATAATTTTTACCATCAAATAGAGGTGGTCTATGGGTGGAGAGACCTTGGAAAAAACCGGTTCCTTGATATGTAGACATGATCGTAAACTCTAAGATTGTTAAATCAAAATAAGAGTACAACCTCTGATACCAACTGTTGGTCGGAAAATAACCCTATAGGGGGTGAATAGGGTTTTAAAAACTTAATTCGGAATTAAAACGTTTTTAAAATATTTAAGTAAAGCAACTTAGCTAAGCAACAATATCAAGGAAATAATCAATTTCAAGTAATCAATCCCAAGATAAGAAAATAGGCAATCTCAAAATACAAGCAATAATATAGCAATAAAAAGAGAGCTTGAGTTAGAGAGATTGAACCAATTTGAAGCTCAAGACTTTTTGTTCTCGCGGTTCGGTTTCTTCAACCATACGTCCGCGCTCGGTTAGTTCTCCGAGAATTTTCACTATTCAATCTTCTTCGGGTGAAGATCAAACCTCAATACAAATGTTGTTTCTTCATATTGATCTTCATTTGAAGCTTTTTCCTTTAAGCTTTTCATATAATCTTTTGATCCTTTATACTTCATGATTTGCATAGAGAGATTTGATCTTCCTTGTCTTGTCCAATGATTGAATAGTGAAAGATTGATCCTTGTCATGTTTTTCTTGAATTTTCCAAGTAAATAAACTGTATACTTATATCAAGTAACATGTTAAATTACACATTATTAATTTATTGTTATTATCAAAATAAGATTAAGACCTTAGGTCAAAAGGACCAACTCCTTATAAAGATGGCTCCTATGTTTATTACGGCTTTAGAAAGTACATGCCTACAGCATGGGTGCAGTGGAAAGGAAAAGTGTTAAAGTACAGTAGAACTCTGGGACTACTAAAATGCAATGATCTTTCTAGTAATAAAACAGTGGGACAAATTCCCCAAGAACTTGTCAAGTCTTGAGGGATTAATTTCCCTGAACCTCTCCAGAAACAATTTGACCGGTCGTGTATTTCAAAAAATTGGTCAGATGCAATAGCTAGAAAGTCTTGATTTGTCCAAAAACCAGCTTTCTGGGGCACTTCCAATCGGTCTTAGAAGTTTGCATTTTCTTAGTTTCTTGGACTTGTCAAGTAACATTTTTTCGGGAAAAATTCCACTAAGCACTCAACTCCAAACCTTTAATGCTTCTATGTATGCGGGAAATGACAAACTTTGCGGGGTTTCACTAAATGAGTGCCCAGAAGATGAATCAACTTCAGTTCCCCCCACTATTGATCATGGCAAAGGTTACACTAATGAAGAAGATGCGGATACGTTTGTGACAAAAGGGTTCTATGTGAGTGTAGTTCTTTGTTTTGTCAGTGGGTTTTGGGGATTATTTGGTCCTTTAATGCTCCGAAGCTCTTGGAGATATGCCTATTTCAAGTTTTTGGACAAGATACAATATTGGATCTATGCGACAATAGCAGTAAATATGGCAAGAGTGCAGAGGAAGTTTAGGGGCTAATTGGTTAATATATTCTTCTTATTTGTTAGTTCTTTTCCTTTACGTTTTACTCATATTTCCACCTCACTTTTGCAACTAAACTGCCATGCTAATAAAGCACGCCACCATCAGATTTAGTACAAAATTGATTTCAACATAGGCAGTGGTTAAGGAAAAAACCAAATTTTTACTATTACGAAGTTCTTTGTGCATTGATTATATCTCAAATGGAAAGGTCAATCCTTATTTGAGAAGCCCTAAAAAAGAAAAAAAAATGCGACTCTGAATTAAGGACAAATGGAGTATATAAGTCTAATTGTCACACCGCTTATTTAGTCCCTTGAATTTAATTAGTAGTTCGAAATAATGCTTATTAACCCTTGAGATTTTATGTTTTAGCGTGTTTACAATAGTCCATATACTCCAGTAGTTACTCTTAAAAGAAAAAACCTATGATAAGAATAAATACTGCTTTATCTTGTTTATAGAGAACGTGCTTAAGCTTGAACTGATGAAACATATCCACCAGTTTCTCCTAATATATATATATATATATATATTTTTTCTTGAAGGCAGGACTAATCGACTCCAAGACGCAAACACATGTTATCAGGTTCACAATGATGTACATGGGAAAATTATCAGAGATGTTGACCTTAAAGTCAATTAATCTTATTTTGATAATTACAATAAGTTAATAAAGTGTTATTTAACTAAGTTGTTCCAATGATGATAGCCATTTTAACCGATATATCTTCCAACCAAGTGTAACTTTAAACCGAAGCAAATCTCACACAAGCTTTACAAACGCCTCTACTTACAAGAAATGAACTCAACTGACATACATGTGCTATACAAAGCCAAGAAAAGATCTAGATCATCAAGAAAGTGAAGATATGCACAAGAATGATCTCCACATGTTCTACAAGTTATCAAAACCAAGAAAGGATCAAGAACATCAAACAAGTAAAGATACGCACAAGAAAATCAAGCATCTCGAAGATTCGAATTATCATTGAATGGAGTGAGTGCTAATATTGTATATAAAGATACTTTATTGATCAAATCCCTATAGCTCAAACATATTCTTGCATCTTTTAAAGATTGATTCAAACTAGCTTGAAATTGAATTTATTTGAAAAACATCATTTTACAAAAACCGAGTTTCAAAATAAATTCATATTAATTTTAAATGATCATATTTTAAGCTATAATAAAAATAGGTATCTTAGAAACAAATCTTTGAGGTTAAAAAATCATTAGAATCTTATTTGGAACTAAATTGTTAAATTGCAAAAATATTTTTTTTTACATTTAAAATTCGCTCAATTTTTGCCCAGTTTTGATCTAATGGTAAGATGGAGGCCTTCCCGAATTCCGATCATTTTTAAATTTTTACAGTAGTTAGGAAACATCTCCTGGAAATTTTGACTAAAATTTAAGTATGATCCAACGGTCAATTTGGGAGAAATTAACAAAACAAATTTGAATTTGTTTGTCAAAACTAGCTGTTGGAAAATTTGAAAATGTATACCTTGGAGCCAAAACCTCTCTTAATCATCCCCAACGGCCATATGGTTTTGCAAGATAAAAATATGAGGTCCTAGACATGTTTTAACACACTTGAATCATTCTACAAACTTTTTTACATATATACAAAGTTATTCAAGTATTCAATTCATTTTATTGATCATATTCTTCATTTTTGAGCTATATATTTTGATCAATTTTGATATCTCTTAGTGTGAGCTTCATTTGTATTTTGTCATATACAAGAGAGATATTGTACATTGGTGTTTATCACCAAAACTCATTTGAATAATAATTGTGAGAGGTGTATCTCATATATTAACAAGATGGATTTCTTGTGAAAGTATTGAAGGTGTTTTCAATACTTGTGAGAGTGTGTGATAAGAATACACTTATAGAGGTTTGATCTTCACACGGAAGGAGATCGGTTATAGTGGAAATTCTCGGGGAACTAACCGAGCGCGGAGTAGGGGGAACAAGCCGAACCGTGTGGACAAAAAATCTTCGACTTCAAATTGGTTCAATCTTTCTTACTCAATCTCTTTATTTATTTGTTATATTAATTGATTGAAGTTGCTTATATTATTGCTTATTCTTGGGATTGATTATTTAATTGATTGTTTTCCTTGATAAACTTATTTAACTATGTTGCTTTGCTTAAATATTTTAAAAACATTTTAATTCCGCATTAAGTTTTTAAAACCCTATTCACCCCCTCTAGGATATTTTTCGACCTAAAATTGGTATCAGAGGTTGTACTCTTGTTTTGATTTAACAATCTTAGAGTTTACGATCATGTCTATTTATCAAGGAATCGGAATCAACGAAGGTTCTTCCACCACTACACCATCTCTATTTGATGGCAAAAATTATAGTTATTGGAAAAGTCGTATATGTACGTTCCTTCAAGCTAGTGATTTTGAATAATGGAAAGTTACACTCATTGGACCCTATAAGATTACCAAAACCGATGAAAAGGGTAAAGTCACTCCTAAATCTATTTCTGAATATGATGAGAATGATATTAAGAAAATTCAATTTAATGCTAAAGCCTTGAATGCCCTACATTACACATTAACTATAGATGAATACAACAAAATTTCTAGTTGTAAAACCGCCAAAGAAATTTGGGACAAATTAGAAGTTACCTATGAAGGAACCTCACAAGTTAAGGATGATAATATAAATATGCTCGTTCATGATTATGAACTTTTCAAAATGGAGCCTAATGAATCACTTGCCTCTATGTATAGTAGGTTCTCTATTATCACTAATGCTTTAGATCTTCTTGGAAAGGAATATTCAAATGAAGATAAGATTCGAAAAATTCTTAGAACTCTTCCCAAGAAGTGGAGACCTAAAGTGACGGCTATTCAAGAAGCCAAGAATCTCAAGACGCTAAGCATGGATGAACTTTTGGGTTCACTTAAAACCCATGAGAAGGAATTAGCGAGAGAAGAAAAAAGTGATTCAAAAGCCAAAAAGTCACTAGCTCTCAAAGCAACTCAACTAGAAGATGATGAGGAGTTGATGGTAGGAGATGAGGATATGGCTCTCCTTTCTAGAAAATTCATAAAATTTCTAGCTAAGAAGAAGAAGTTTCAAGGAAAAGGAAACAACTTTGATTCTTCATCAAGAAGGAACAATGATCGATCTATTCAACCAAGAGTTGAAAACGAAGAAGAAAAGAAGTGTTTCCATTGCCATGAACCAGGGCATTTCAAAACAAATTGCCCGGTTAGAAGAAAAGAAAGAAGAGATAAAAGAGACAAAGCCTTCAAACAAGTAAGACACGCCCTCAAAGGTACTTGGAGTGATTCCGAAGAAGGCGAGTCCGATGCCAACTCTAGCGACGAGGAAACGGCTAACCTTTGCCTTATGGCAAGAGATGATGAGGTATGCTCTACTTATAATTCATTTAGTGATGATAATGTCTCTATCAATAATGATGAACATGATGAGAATGACTATGATGAATTATATGATATGTTTGAAGAATTGCATAACAAGTTTAATAAATTGTCTAAAGAATATGCAAGCCTCAAAAAGAAAAATTTGATGGATTCTAGCAAGTATGAAAGTTTTGAGAAAGAAAACATATTTTTGACAAATGAAATCAAAACTTTAAAGAAAGGAAAGGAGAAAGAAACTCCAAATACACTTATAATAGAAAATATCAAATTGAAAGATCAAGTGGATGATTTAACTAATTGTTTAGCCAAGTTCACCAAAGGAAAGGATAACTTGGATAAACTATTAGGAATGCAAAGGTGTGTATTCGACAAAGCCGGTTTGGGATATAACCAAATTGACAACCAAAAAGATTACCAAAACTTTTTCAAAACATACACACCTCATGATCCCACTCATCTTTGCTCATATTGTGGTAGAAATACTCATTACGTGGATCATTGTTATTATAGGAATGAAAGTTTTCCTAAAAGAAATCTTGCTTGGGTTCCAAAAGGAACCATTATGTTTGCTAACCCAAAGGGACTCAACACATTTTGGGTACCAAAGGAGAAGTTACTTAAAGTTATGGTGTCGGTGTGCTTGAAAGCCAAAGGTAGCAAAACCAAGTGGTTCTTGGATAGTGGTTGCTCAAAGCACATGACGGGAGACAAGAACAACTTCTTAAGTCTTATTCCCAAGAAAGGAGGGAATGTGACTTTCGGGGACAATGCCAAGGCAAAATCATTGGTATAGGTAAGGTTGGTAAGCATTCTACTTGTATTGACAATGTTCTATTAGTTAATGGTTTAAAGCATAATTTACTTAGCATTAGTCAACTATGTGATAAAGGTTATGAAGTGATTTTTAAATCCGATCGTTGCATTGTTAAAAATATTAGTGATAATTCTATCTTGTTTATTGCTTGTAGATTAAATAACGTATATACTCTTGAACTTGATGATTTATCTCAACAAGATGTTAAATGATTATCCGTATTGAATGATGTTTCTTAGTTATGGCATAGAAGATTAGGTCATGCTAATATGGATTTAGTTCACAAATTATCTAAAATGAAATTAGTTAAAGGATTGCCTAAAACTAAACTTATTAAAGATAGAATTTGTAATGCTTGTCAACTTGGTAAACAACATAAGTCTTCATTTTGCATGTTATTATAAACTAACAATAATTTTGTAGTCTAAAAATTATTATTTATCATTCAAAGAAAAGAAGGGAACAGAATCTGAAGATCATCAACATCAAAATTCAAAACAGCATTGAGACTAGAAGAAGAATAATCAATAAAATTATGCTCCATATCTAATAGAGCTGTCCAATCAGGACTCGTTGTCTCGGCAACCTCCGCAATAGTACCACTTTGAGAAAATTGTGATGAATGGCCTTCCAAAGCAGCTTGGTAATCTGACAGAGTCAGATATGCCGGCAAACCCACATTAGTTTGAAAAGCACCATGGTCTGAAAGATTCCCGATAGTCGGAAGAATTTCAGGTGCAACATTTTCTACTAACGATAGGGGCCCTGTAGAACTTCTAGGATGAGCAAAATAAAAGCATTGGTTAGCGCTAGAAGACTCTCCTAATCGAGCCTCTAATGTTATCACTCGTGACTGTAAAACCTCTAATGCTGTCACTCATGATTGTAGCTCTTGTACCTTTTGTTCAAGAGAAAAAATGAGCGCAGTACAGCCTTTACTAGGATTCTCGACTCTCGCCTTAGCTTCAAAAAGAAATGAATAGAGAGTCTCAAGATATTGATGTTCAGGAATATCTTTTAAAATATTTGCAACACTATTTGCCCCAAAAATGGTGAAGATTGTACGATAATCTTGACGATTAATCACATCCATAAAAATTTGTGCATATTCACACCATGGCTGACATTTCTTGCGTTTATAAGTGCAAGCAACACAAGACGAACCGGTACAACGGAAGGTATTCGGCATACTTGTGATTTGCTTTCCCTTACTCATGGGTACCTCCTATAAAAGTTATAAGAAGAAAATGGATCTCGAGGAAGACAACAAGAAAGAGGGGACAAGAGGCATCTAGCAATTAAAAGAATCCCAAAAACGAAAAGCTGTCATCCTAAAAGGTCAAAAATACAGCACCCCCCCGCGTGCATCTAGAGTCCACCGCCCTAGCACGGTCTAGATCCCTCTTTGATGTTGACATAGGGGAAAAAATGTGCGTAATGTTGATGCTGCGGTAAAAGGTAAGATTTTTTTGCTGTGGTAAGATTTTTTATACTGACTTAAATGTTATGATAAGATTTTAAATGCTTTAAATGATTTTATACATTCATAATTTTGAAAGATTTATTTAAATATATATATATATTTTTTAAACTATCTCGAATATTTTCAATACTTTTTAATTGTTATCTTTGTATAAATTGAGGGGGAGCATATTATTTATATGTTATTTATGCTTGTTATTGTAAACACACATTATTATGAGTATTAACAAGTATTTTTGCAGCTTTAGATTGATAATTACCGATTTCCTCCTTTTTGATGAAGAAAAAGGGGGAGAAAGTATGTGTGTTATGTGTGTGTATCATGAGTGATAATGGTACACACTCGTTTATTTTATCGTTTATTTTATTATGCTATGCTTGATCAAGAACTATTAGTTTGTCTATTTGTTTAAGTACTTTTCGAACTTATACTTTCGGTTAAGTTGTTTGAACTTATCTTATCTATGTAAGTATTTTTCATTTTAATAATTGCTTGTATATTTTTATCTATGCACCTATTTAGGGAGAGCATATTATTCATATGCTTAAAATTATTACTTTTTTATAAACACACATTAACTCTATTGTCATCATCAAAAAGGGGGAGATTGGTGACCTTAAAGTCAATTAATCTTATTTTGATAATTACAATAAGTTAATAAAGTGTTATTTAACTCGGTTGTTCCAATGATAATAGCTATTTTAACCAATATATCTTCCGACCAAGTGTAACTTCAAACCGAAGCAAATCTCACACAAGCTTTACAAACGCCTCTACTCACAAGAAATGAACTCAAGTGACATATATGTGCTACACAAAGCCAAGAAAAGATCTATATCATCAAGCAAGTGAAGATATGCACAAGAATGATCTCCACATGTTCTACAAGTTATCAAAACCAAGAAAGGATCAAGAACATCAAACAAGTAAAGATACGCACAAGAAAATCAAGCATCTCGAAGATTCGAATTATCATTGAATGGAGTGAGTGCTAATATTGTATATAAAGATACTTTATTGATCAAATCCCTATAGCTCAAACATATTCTTGCATCTTTTAAAGATTGATTCAAACTAGCTTGAAATTGAATTTATTTGAAAAACATCATTTTACAAAAACCGAGTTTCAAAATAAATTCATATTAATTTTAAATGATCATATTTTAAGCTATAATAAAAATAGGTATCTTAGAAACATATCTTTGAGGTTCAAAAATCATTAGAATCTTATTTGGAACTATATTGTTAAATTGCAAAAATATTTTTTTTTACATTTAAAATTCGCTCAATTTTTGCCCAGTTTTGATCTAACGGTAAGATGGAGGCCTTCCCGAATTCAGATCATTTTGAAATTTTTACAGTAGTTAGACAACATCTCCTGAAAATTTTGACTAAAATTTAAGTATGATCCAACGGTTAAATTGGGAGAAATTAACAAAACAAATTTGAATTGTTTTGTCAAAACTAGCTGTTGGAAAATTTGAAAATTTATACATTCGAGCCAAAACCTCTCTTAACCATCCCCAACGTCCATACGGTTTTGCAAGATAAAAATATGAGGTCCTAGACATGTTTTAACACACTTGAATCATTCTACAAACTTTTTTACATATATACAAAGTTATTCAAGTATTCAATTCATTTTATTGATCATATTCTTCATTTTTGAGCTATATATTTTGATCAATTTTGATATCTCTTAGTGTGAGCTTCATTTGTATTTTGTCATATACAAGAGAGATATTGTACATTGGTGTTTGTCACCAAAACTCATTTGAATCATAATTGTGAGAGGTGTATCTTATAGATTAGCAAGAGGGATTTCTTGTGAAAATATTGAAAGTGTTTTCAATACTCGTGAGAGTGTGTGATAAGAATACACTTGTAGAGGTTTGATCTTCACGCGGAAGGACATCGGTTATAGTGAAAATTCTCGAGGAACTAACCGAGCGCAGAGTAGGGGGAATAAGCCGAACCGTGTGGACAAAAAATCTTCGACTTCAAATTGATTCAATCTTTCTTACTCAATCTCTTTATTTATTTGTTATATTAATTGATTGAAGTTGCTTATATTATTGCTTATTCTTGGGATTGATTATTTAATTGATTGTTTTCCTTGATAAACTTATTTAACTAAGTTGCTTTGCTTAAATATTTTAAAAACATTTTAATTCCGCATTAGGTTTTTAAAACCCTATTCACCCCCCCCCCCCTCTAGGGTATTTTCCGACCTACAAGAGAAGCTACTCTTTTTACAACTTCTTTCTTTCTTGATGAATTTATTTCCTCTGTAGTATGTTACTATAAAGTGGACAATATTATATGGTATAGTTGTGTTGTGGATACTAGATCATGTGTTGTGTTTGATTTTCAATTCTTATTTGAGCATATTTGGAATATTTAATCTTGATTTTTTAATCATTCTCAGTTTCAGTTTTTGTGGACTAGTGTTTCATTAGGAGATAAAGTCGAACTTAATATATGATAGGTTTGCCTCATTTGGTTCGAGTTTTGCTTCATTCGTAGAATCTTAAATTGGAAAACTCAAATTAGAATTCTCTTCTATATAGTTCATATTAACAGGTTGAATTATAAGTTGAAGAATCTCAAACTTTCCATGTGAAATTACCATTTTGGATTAAAGGAATGAACAAAAACTCGAACCGAACGAGCACTATATCTATTCAAGGATCTTCTAGTGATGGTTCAGCCTCTAATGCAACTTATGTTTTTAAAATTGGTACGTTAATTGTCTCTAACTCTTTCGGCTTTTACCTCTTTTTTATCACCAAGCTCTTGTATATATAAGTTTGTTGTTTACCTGTCTGTTTACATTGGTGTATTAATCTTTTATTACATGCTTTCTCATAGATCCATTGGTATTTACTATTTCTTTTATATCCTGTCTTATTATAGGAGTTGATCCTTTCTAAATTATAGTAGTTAAAAAATATATGCATTTGTCACGAATTTGTCAAAAAATCAATGAGTTATGTTTTACCTTATCACAGTTCCTGTGTAGTTATGTTTAATACATACAAAAGTGCAGCAGAATATTTCAAAAAAAATTTCACGTCAACCATGTAACCATGAACGACCTTAATGTGAATATGGCTTTGACCCGTGAACATAAACACCTTAATGTGTATATATATACACTTTATTAACTTATATATGTATTGGTTCACTTCAGATGCTAGCTTTGCTACTGTTATATATGGTTGCCGATGCTATCTATGTCAGAATTATGTGTTGCTGTTGCTGCTTAAGTGGTACGCCGCTCTTGTAATAAATGTTGCAGATTTTCAGTTGCTAATGTGGTTTAAGTTTATGTTTTTTCACCTAATTTGTTGATGATAAATTCAAGGATACCACTAACAATGGATATCATCGAATTGATCGCGGTTCAACCAAACAGGTCCGACTAGTAGTGTAATTTTTGATTACTCTTTCATGTATTTCAATTTAATCCCTTTGGTTACCTATGGGATTTTCTTGTATTTCATCTATTTTGAATCCCTATATACATGGGTTCCCAAACATATAGGCGTACTTTTAGATCTTGTCGCCTTAATTATACCCAACAAAATTGCAAAATTTTCTTATCTGAAATGTACCGTAAGCCACCAGAATCTGAACTCTTGCCCAACTACACCTTTCCCTAACTATAATACATCTTATATTTTTATTTAAAAGGAACTTTAGCTAAATAGACGGTTGATACGCACATCAAGCACAGATATATGTTTCATCCGATGTCCCCAAGTAAGAATCAATTTTTCACTGTTTAAATTTGATCTCAGTTTTATGATGGAATTAAGGTTAAGTAAATATGTAATATGCTTCTTTTGCAGGTTTATTGTCTATGTTAATTACTATATAATTTGGAGAACCAACTTTATTCCATGACTTCAAGTTATATTTACGTTTGGAAAAATCTTATTACATATAATATTGCTTCAATTTTCCTTTCGTCATTTGTAATATTTAACAAAGCTTTGGTTTCAACTGTGGTGCTAAATTTTCTAATGCATGATTATGTGCTATTGTCCATAACATAGTTAATTATCTGCTGCTAATTTTTACCGTGGTGGTGCTGTGATGATTGAGCAGTCTATTCTGCCATAATTTGGGTACTGCTAAATTCATGTTTCAATTGTGCTATAGGAATTATTTATTTATTTTTCATGTAATTTTTTCGTGCTTTAGAACTTGGCCTTGCGTTACAGGGTGCTTCCTTCCATTCCGTACACGGTACACCGGTCCACACAACAACTACTCCGTTCACACGCCCGTGCGCAGCATGGCCCAAGGACCCTAAGGGCCTCGTTCAGCGTCTCTACGCACACTTCAGCTTAGTTGTGCTCTCACCCGAGCATAGTACCGCACCTGCACAATGGCAATGCGCCCCATTTAACTTCGTAGTTCACACAACCGTGGGTACCTCTGTCCAAAGGCCCCAAGGCCCTACTCAACGTCTGTGTGCCAGTCTCTGCATCGCCTTGACCAAGCTCGTGCCTTCCCTGTATCTGCATCATCATGTGGATGTCCATGCCCTCGTCTCTGCATCAGCATGAACGGGCTTGTGCGTAGCATTTGCTAAGGGCCCCATGCCTATGCTCAGTGCCCCTACAACTTGCTGCTCTACCCAACGGTCTCCATGGCTTTCTCTACTCTCCCACTCACCAATACTCCTGCAATTGCCAAGCATGCTCATCTACACGTTCATGGTGCTTATCTAGCGTCGGCGTCTTTATCTTATGTAGATATTATTGCTTTGCAATTAGATCAGGGTCAGTTCGCTTTTCATTTTTGTATTGTTGGTAAAATTTGACGAAAATGGATGCCGACGTAAATAATAATTAAAGTAGTCGAGAAGTGCTACGGACTGTCGTGTCCTTAATTGAAAGATTTCGCCCCTGTGGGATATATTCCGGAGCAATCAATTTTTAATGGCACCTTCCCTTCAGGATACAATGACTATGGGTTTATAAGGATGCACTCTCAAATATAGAATCCGATGGGCAACTTTATATGTTTATCTGGCAAAAAATATGATAAATTGATGATTATTAAGAGAAATATAATTTATTATTTTTGATATAACATAAATACCAAGCCACACCACTAATTTAGGGAATTGTTGTTGCTTGGTTTCTCTCTAATATTTCTCTCTTGGTGCATTCACTTAGCCAAGCACTCAATTCCTATTTATACGCGTGCTTTAGTTGGTTGAATCAAAGGAGGTGAACATTAGTATTAATTATTTTTCTTGGAGATAGCATACTCAATTCTAGAAGTGATAAGTTGGATTTAAATAATAATTATCAAAACACTCAATCCTAGAAGTGATACGTGGGATTTAAATAATAACTATCAAAACATTCGATTCTAAAAATGATGAGTTGGATTTAAATAATAATTGTCTAAAGAATTGATGAGTTAGATTTAAATAATAATTGTTAAATAAATTTTCATAAAAAATAAAATTCGGTACAAACCATGTATTAATTAATTCATTTTTTATTTTAAAATATAAAATATACAACATGTATTTCAATTAAATCCTTATATGGTTCTATGCGTGTGAGAATTTTTTGTATTTCATTTATTTTGTTCCATCCATGTTTGCATTATACGATGAAATGAGCGTTGTTTTGCGAGGTCTTCATACAACACTCAATCCATGTTTGCATTATATATGGTTCTATGCATGTGAGATTTTATTGTATTTTATTTATTAAGTTAGCACCAATGCAACCTAAAATTGTTAAAACTTTACCCATTACAACTTTGTGTTGATTTTTTTCGTGTTATCGTACTGAGCGTTGTTTTGCGAGGTCTACATACAAGTATGAATTCTATTTGTGTTTAGTCTCAATTTACCAATGCTCAGTCAATGGCTTACATCTTTTTCAAAAATATAGATTAAAATAACGCGGTTTTCACATCATGTGGATTAGATGGATTAAAAAAATGACTATTGACTCCTGTCATTGCACATTTATGGACAACATTCTATACTGAAAATATACAAATATACATGTACGTATATAATATTATATAATTATATATGTTATTATCGTGTTAACAAATTTTAATTATCCTGGCCCGGTAACTTATAATTTTTTATTAAATTTGCACCAATGCAACCCAAAACTGTCAAGACTTCACCCATTATAACTTTGTGTTGATTTTTTTTTATGTTACGAGCATTGTTTTGCTAGGTCTACATACAAGTATGAATTCTATTTGTGTTTAGTTTCAATTTACCTATGCTCAGTCAATGACTTTCATCGTTTTCAAAAATATAGATTAAAATAACGCGGGTTTCACATCATGCAAGTGAATTAGATGGATTAAAAAATTACTATCGACTCCTGTCATTGCACATTTATGGACAGCATTTTGTACTAAAAATATACATATATACATGTACATATATAATATTATATAATTATGTATTTTATTATCGTGTTAACGAATTTTAACTATCTTGACCCGGTAACTTATAATTAATTTTTTATTAAATTAGCACCAATGCAACCCAAAATTATTAAGATTTCACCGAGTATAACTTTGTGTTTGATTTTTTTTCATGTTATCGTACTGAGTGTTGTTTTGCGAGGTTTACATACAAGTACGAATTTTATTTGTGTTTAGTCTCAATTTACCAATGTTCAGTCAATGACTTACATCTTTTTTCAAAAATATATATTAAAATAACGCGGGTTTCAAATCATGTGGATGAGAAGCATTAAAAAATAACTAGTGACTGGCATGTGGATGAGAAATTAAAAAATGACTATTGACTTTACTTCATTTAAAAACCTTGAAACAATTGATCTTGGCATTTGTGGGCTTAAAGGAACCATCCCATATGAAATTGGTATGCTTTCTAAACTGAAGGAACTTTCTCTTTCTCACAATTCTCTTTCAGGTAACCTACCGTCTTCACTGGCCAACCTTACTGTCCTAAAATACCTTGACATTTCTTCTAATAGTTTGAGTAGCTCTAGTCCATTCAAAGAATTAGGGAATCTAAAGAATTTGAGTACTCTGTACCTGAATGGAAACTTATTTTCTGGTCCAATCCCTTCATCTATTGGTTTCTTAACTCAATTAATCAACTTACGCCTTGATACTAATAGTTTCACTGGATCCATCCCATCCGAATTAGGATATCTGAAAAATCTAGACTATTTGAACCTTGGTAGCAACACTTTTCAGGTCCAATCCCTTCATCGATACGTGTTTTAACCAATTTAAACGTGTTGATAATTTCTGGGAATCATCTTACCGGATTCGTTCTATCAGAAATACAGAATCTAATAAATCTGGAATATATTAACCTTTCAGGAAATCAACTCAATGGGTCCTTCCCATATGAGATAGGAAATCTCAAGAATCTTTCAGTTTTAGACCTTGGTAACAACTAGTTTTCAGGTCCGATCTCTTCAGGGATTTACGCCTTATCTTATTTAATCGACTTGGAACTTTCTGGGAATCAACTCACTGGGTTCATTCCATTCGAAGAATTAGGGAATCTAACGAATTTGAGACATCTTAGCCTTGGTAAAAACTTATTTTCTGGTCCAATCCCTCCATCTGTTGGTTTACTAACCCTTTTAACCGCCTTGGACCTTTCTGGAAATCAAGTCACTAGGTTCATCCCATCCGAATTAGGAAATCTGAAAATTTTGGAATATTTGCACCTTGGTAACAATAACTTTTCAGGTCCAATCCCTTCATCAATCTATCTCTTAACCCATTTAAAGGAGTTGGAACTTTATGGGAATCGACTGACTGGTTTCATTCCATTAGAAATACGGAATCTTAGCAATCTCATTTATCTGTGCCTCGAGAGGAACAAACTTTGGGGTATCATTCCTCGGACTGTGGGACTCTTGTCTAGTTTAACACATCTAGATCTTTCTCACAATTTTTTTAACGGTACCATACCTGATCATCTGTCTTCCTTGTCAAACTTAAACTACATCAATCTCTCGTATAATAAACTTGTTGGCTCTGTCCCTACCACCATTTGGGAACTATGCTCCTCCACAGAAATTCAGTTATTGGGGAATGGTGGGTTGGAGGGTAAACTCAGCTGCGAATTAGAGATGAAGGACCCCATGGGCAACCATAGCTGCAAATTCGAAATGAAGGGTCAGAACAGCAACCGCGGTTGCGAATTAAAAATGATGGAGCAAAACAAGAGGAGAAGTACAATTAGGCACTTTATCCCCATTATTATTCTTCCAGTCACCATTTCACTTGCCATGTGGATGATCCTCGGTACCCATAGGTTTTTTTCTTCGCTTAAAGATGTTAAAAGCAAAAGTGTGTCAGTAACAATGAAGCACGGAAATATGTGCTCCATATGGAATTATGATGGGACAATTGCGTACGAAGACCTCATCAGATCAACAAATGAGTTTGATATAGAACATTGCATTGGAACTGGCAATTATGGCAGCGTTTATGGGCTCAGTTGCCAAATGGAAAAATAGTCGCGTTAAAGAAACTTCATCGTTTTGAAGCCGAGGAACCAACTTTTGACAAGAGCTTCAAGAATGAGGTGGAACTGTTATTAAATATTAAATATAAAACATAAAAACATTGTCAAGCTTCATGGGTTTTGTTTGCACAATAGGTGCATGTTCCTTGTTTATGAATACATGGAAAGGGGAAGCTTATTCTATGCCCTCAGAGATGAAGCTGAGGCTGTTGAATTGGATTGGACTAAAAGGGTGAGCATCGTAAAAGGCATAGCACATGCTTTATTTTACATGCATCACGATTGTACTCCATTTATTGCTCATCGGGACCTTTCAAGTAATAACATTCTTTTAAACTCAAAACAAGAAGCATTTGTAGCCGACTTTGGTGCAATTAGATTGATATATCCCGATTCATCCAACCAAACTGTAATTGCAGGCACTGGCGGATATATTGGTCCAGGTGAACGATTTTTCTTATATAATTGTAGTGTTCCTTTTTTGTCCCAAAAACGGGAGAAAAAAATAGTTAGAGGCTTTGAATGGCGGTAGTCACAAGTAAATAGCTTTTGAAGTAGGCCTTTTAAATTAAGTCTTATTTTAACATTCTTCATTAGGCTATGCATGCAGAGTTTGCCTACACCATGGTGGTGACTGAAAAATGCGATGTATAGAGCTTTGGGGTTGTGGCACTTGAAATAATAATGGGAAGGCATCCGGGAGATCTCCTATCATCACTAACATCTCCGTCTACAGAAAATCCAATGGTGAACGATTTGTTGGACCCACGGCTATCATGTCCAATGGACAAATTAGTTGAATGGGACATTGTTATGGTTATGAGGCTGGCATTTTTATGTTTAAGTTCTAATCCTAAATCACGTCCATCAATGCAAAGCGTGTCACAAGAGTTTCTAGTTCATAGGATGCCACTATCCAAACCTCTTCATTTGATTTCGCTATTAGAGCTACGGAATCCATAAACTAGTTTAATACATTAAATAAAATGAATTTGTATAAGTAATTAGTATATATAACTAGGGTCAATTCTTCTTGTAATTATAAAATGACTATGTATGTTTATCAAATAAATGAGACTTTTTTTATTTTCTCTCTAAAGTAAAGTTCACTGTAGCATCATAATTCAAGTATTATTTTTCATTTGTATCATCAAAATGTCATACAGCTTCGTTTTATCTAACTACTGCTGCTAGGGATTGAGTATTGTATTTGGTCCTCTAAACTAAATGATATATAAATTCGTATCCTAGCTGTTTTGCCTTTTGCATTTAACTATTTAGTCAAAAAGCATCAGCAGTAACACAATTGACCGATTTCGCAGTAAAACAATTGACTGATTTCACTTAGATAAATAGAATTTTCACATATGTAAGAATATTTAACTAACCATCTATTGTTAAAGACAAACATGGTGTTCTGGTCAGTTAGTCTACTAGTAATAAAAGCATAAATGCCATTTTGGCACCTAAGGCCTTCAATGATGGAAGATTACCCTGAGAAAATTAAAATTATCGCAAATGTGATAAGATATATTTATTCAATTACTAGCGAAGATAACTAGTATTTCTTAATTATTAAAACAACTGATGATGTTTCTAATTAAACTTTTCTCAATACCACTAAACAGGAAGGAAATAATTGTAAGGCAGAGGAATCCTCTCTCGTAAGCGTATGCTATAAACATTGGTCTTAGGCACCATGTGACCTGAGGTTGAATTCTTCTTATTTTGACATGGTTGATTGAGAAAACTTGGGATAATATTTTTGATGCTTTCACCGGCCTTCTCAAATTTTGGAAGTTTTTGCAGTTCACTAGAAAATTAATAATAAACATTTAGACGTGTGGTTTAACAAGACATTCTAGAGAATGCGCAATTATCAGCTAATTACTAAGTCGCTTGATCTCGTTGTATTTTTTTTTGAACTTAGAAGCAACTACTACATTTGACGACACATTGTTAGATTGCTTAGGACACTAATTGCCACGTATTAGCATTATTTGGCACCTAAATTTTAACCGATCAGTATGTTTGGCTTCTTGATTCCTCGATTCATTCCTAGAGTATTCCTAAAGGTAATTCGGGGAGACAGATGAAATACACGCAAAAACATGCATTGGCTGTTGAAAAATTCAACAGTCAAATTATTAAGGGGGTTTGATTGATTCACTTTTGTTTTTGTTCCTGCATTCTCTTATGATAGACATACGACGTACTTGACCCATATTTACAAGAATGAAAAAGACTATACATATAATTCCACTACTTCTTGCCTGATTTTTTTATCAGCTATGGTCGAAAGGAGTGGAGAAAGAAGCTCATCTACCTCATTCCAAAACGGCTCTATTGGAAACTGCAGAGCCTCAAAAGCAGCACATAATTCCACTACTCCCTGCTTGCCACGTTATTAATGTTTCTACTTAGAGTTGCAAAAATTAACCTTTCAAATCTCTCATCACCACACCAATCCCGGGCAAACTACAACCCATTTCCAGTGCAGCATCAAAATTAATTTTCAAAATATCTTCTTGGGGGTCACTGAAAAATTTGATTTATATAATAACGAGATACGCTAAATAATAACAGGAAGGCATCCAGGAGACCTCCTCTCATCATTAACGTCTTCGTCAACAAAAAAATTCAACTGTATAGGATGTGTTGGATCCACGACTCTCATGTCCATCTGATGGATTAGTTGAATGGCGTTTTTATACTTAAGTTCTAATCCCAAAACACGGCGGACAATGCAAAGCGCTCCACAATAGTTTCTTATTCATAGGATGCCACTACCCAAACCTCTTCATTTAATTTCATTGTTGGATCTACGTAATTTGGAAACAAGTCTGATACACTAAATAAAATGAGTTTGTATTAGTAATTAGTATATGTGGCTTATGCAAGGACTATTTATATTCATCAAATAATGAGACTTTTATATTTTGTATCTCACTACACCTGCTAAGGATCGAGAAATGTATTTGTTCCATTGAACTAAATGACAAATGAAGCTAATTATTTGTATCATCCCACCGATTTGTACTTCTTTTGACCCCCTCTAGTGCTATTATCATTTTTCATAATTTCTTTATTTACTATTTTTATATTTGCACGTGTTAATTTATGTCTTATTTGTGTACATCCATATTAATTCTATAGCATTCACAGCCAGAATATATAAAATCTCACTAAACTCCCCCTTATATTAGCTCCCCCTAATCTCTCTATCAAATTGTCATATGTTGAAATTGAAGATTTGACGATGTATAGGAATCCTATTCCTATTTGGTTTTAATAGTCCAATTCTTAATTGTCTTTATATTGTCCAAATCCTAGTTGGATTTGTAATATCCATCTCTAGTATGTTTTGGCTTCGTGCAATCCTAAACCCATAGGATTTATACCTTATGAAAAGAACTCTTGTTATAGGTTTTATTTAATAAGTTTTATTGTATTGTTTACTAGCTAGTTTAGAGAGTATATTTGAGAGATAATATTGAGAGCTCTAATTGGCGGCTAGGGTTTGCTTTGCTCGTTATACTTGGAATTGGTCTCATCAATAATAGTTATCTTTAAGTGGATTAGTGGCGGTTTTGCTGATACCACCTAATTGCTTGCGTGTTTGGTTAGTTGTTTTTCTTCTTTAATATCTTGTTTTTCGTATTGCTTAAATATTGGCGGTGCTTATTTTTTCAATTATTGTACGCATAATTGTCCGGTTAATCCTACAATTGTGCTAAGGCTTATTCTAGCGGTATTTTAGCACAACAATTTTGTATAAGAGGGAGTTTTATTCCTTGGGATTATTGTGTAATAATTAGAGATATCTACTGTTGATATACCGAAAGTGGGTGCCAAGGCTACTGATAGACCACCTTCGAAGGGGGCGTCTCCTAAGTTGACGATTGCGGTCAAATTCGATATACAAAGATTTGACTGGAAGAAGACAAATTTTATAATGTAGGAGTGCTAGATGTCCGACATTCTTGTCCAGCAGGGTTTGCTCAGTGTATTGTTAGGGAATACAATGAAGCTCGATAAGTGGTCCGACGCCGATTGGGCTGATTAGAATAGGCGGGCATATAGTACAATTCGTTTACACCTTACTTCAAATGTGATGTACAATGTTATACGTGAAACATCTGCCTTAATAATTTGGAAGAAGTTCGAGGATCAGTACATGATGAATATTATCGAGAATTGTCTGTACTTGAAGAAGAAGCTATTCTAGGATGAATTATTGAGGGGTACATCCATGGTCATTCATCTCGACGGGTTCAAAAAGATCATATCATATTTGCAAGGATTAAAAGTTGAGATTGATAGTCAAGACAAGGCAATTTTGCTTCTTAATTCACTCTTGGAATCCTATGATCATCTAACCACCACATTAATTCATGAAAAGGAAAAGGTGATTTATGATTTGGTATTATCGGTCGTCTTGGCTAATGAAAATCACTTGAAAGAAATAGAAGAATTCAACTTGAACATGCTATTCACTAGGGGGAGAAGCGATGAGAAGAAATGGAAAAACCTGGGAAGGTCGTGGTCAAAACTCAGGGACCGACTGACAAGAGTAAGTAGTGGAGAGAATAAAGGTGCGGTGAAGAACGCAAACGTAGTATCGGCACCAAAAGAAGAAGACTTTAAGAGTATGTTATATGTGACTCCATGGGTTAGCTCCTCGAGTGAGTGGATCTTGGATAGTGGGTGCTCTAAAAAAGAATTTGATATCTTTAGGGGCTCTTGATTCTAATGTGTATCATGTAATACTCGAGGGTGAAAACTTGAAAGTTCTCTCCGGGGCTATAGTTGTGATGTGAAGAAAGAATTAAGGTAATCTTTATTTTCTTCAAGGCTGCACATTGAATGAGTTTGCTTCGGTTACGAATAAAGAGATTGACACTACAAGGTTATGGCATATGCGATTGGGTCATGCTGGAAAAAAGGCTATGACGGTGTTGAGTAAGTAGGGGCTACCTGAGGGTTCAAAAAGTTACAAACTAGAGTTTTGTTATAATTATGTGCTTGGGAAACAGACTCGGGTAAAGTTTGAGACAGCGGTACATTGCATGAAATGAGCACTTGATTATGTGCACACGGACGTATGGGGGTCGACAAAGACTCAATCTTTGGATAAAAATCATTACTTTGTGACTTTTGTTGATGATTACTTAAGGAAAAGTTAGGTTTATCTTATAAAGCATAACGACTAGGTCTTTCATGTATTCTTAAAGTGTAAGGCGATGGTTGAGAACTAGATTTGTAGGAAAGCTAGAGTGCTCAGGTCAGACAACAGCAGGAAGTACACTTGTGATCTTTTTAAGGATGTCTGCCAATAAGAAGGTATCATTTACCATTTCACGGTTATGGGTACACCTCAACAGAACGAAATAGCTAAGAGGATCAATAGTATGCTCCTTCAAAATGTGTTGTTTATGCTTTCCAATGCCAAATTAGATAAGCGATTTTGGGCTGAAGCCCTATTCTATGCTACGTTTTTGGTTAATCGTTTGCCATTTGCGAGACTAGAATATAAAACACTAATGGAGGTGTGAACCGAAACTCATGCTAATTTTGACAACATTCATATTTTTGGTTGTCCAGTTTATTATCATGTTCTTGATGAGAAAATTGACCCTAGGACTCGTAAGGCAATATTCTTATACTCTTGTGATGGGGTCAAAGTCTACAAACTATGGTTGTAGTTCTAGCTAGACAATCCTATCTTCATGTAACATGCAAAATGGCCACCACACAAAATATTTTTCTATTTTTAAAGAAAATTAGGGGATATGTCTACCTCTCATTTATACGAAGCTTAAAGATACATTAGCTGGTAATTCTATTTGACATTCAATTGGAAGGATACATTAATTGAACCAAATTCAATTTTAATAACAAAAAAAAGTGTGATTTATTAAAGGTGAGTAAGACAATAAATAAAGATGTAATCAAATTTAGACCATTCCCACATCACTGCAAGTGGAGATGGAAAAGAAAATGTATTATAAATGAGATATCTTAAAAATAAAAGTACTAATGATGTATGGTGATCCAATGCCCAAAAGCTTGCATATCCTTTAGTTCACAACAAATATTGAAGAATAAAGGAGATTACACATATAGATGATGGGCATGCTTTCTAAAGTAAAATATATTTTGGGCTTGACTAGGAGTAGCAGCACTCACTACAAATACTAGCTGCAATGGAGAACTAATTAAAGAATGAGAATTGTGAAGTTTCTGGTATAACATTTCAACTCCTACAATTTTCAAAACACACACATGAATAGATTTCTTAAAGGAGATATGAAACATAAATTTCCTGAGATTCAATACCAACATAGGAATTTATGGCCAAAGACTTAACAAGGAGAACAACAAAACCTTCATAGGTTTACAACACGCGCCCCTTGCAAAGCAGATTATAAACCAATCTTTAACCAAAAACACATAAAAACTGAATTCCACAAGAATTCAATAAACAGTTCTTACAAAGCAGCTTACATATAACAGGTTTCAGCAGTAATAGTATAGATTTGACACTAATTTTCAGGACAAAAACAGCTAAAAAAATCAACGCAGTGCAGCTTATACACATCAGCAAATTCAGAATTCGCAGCAATAAAAGAAGATTTACATGGACTGTTTTTGAAGCACTAATACACATCAGAAATTAACCAAAACAGCAGCAAATTCGCAACAATATAAACCAAATTTTTATGCAGCAAAAACAACAACAATAAAGACAATTTTTCTCAGCAATAGAAAGAGAGCAATATTTTAAGCAAATTAACCACATATTTTCGAGTATTAAACAACACAAACAGATCAAGAAAGATTAGGATTAATAATAACTGTTTAAGAAGAATTGCCAGGTAAATATTAGACAGGGAACAAGTCCGAATACTATACAGCAGGCCAAGTATTCACAGTAGCACCGAGATATACATAGCACAGACCAAGAACACAGCACCACTACTGACTGCAATCCTCACAACACAGCACCACCACCGAATCCACAACCGAGTGTACAAAACAAAAAAATCACCACAATAGATCCAGACTACACACAACTCTTTAAATCTTGTGTAAAATCAACCTCTTATTTCAAAACCCCCAAATTTTGAATACAAACCAAACAAGAATTATATATATAACTTGATCAATCACTCTCTTAAGTTAAGAGATGAATATTCCAAGTGTATCTATCAATAATCAAGCAACTCTCTATATTACAACAAGAAAAACGCCTAAAGGGAACTTGAGCTCTTCAATATTTTCTAGAGAAAGAAAGAGAAACGAGAGAGAGGAATATTTTTAGGGCACGACCTGTGTGTTTTTTGTGTTGGCTACTAGGCAAGTGAGAGAGAAAGAGATATATTTATATGAATGAAATGGAGGGCTAAGATTAACTTGATCCAATGGCGGGTGAAAGGGCTAAGAATTCAACCACTTACATGGATTGATGATATTGTTTGTATCTACTAGCGGGTGAAAGGGGAAAAAAGAGGGAACCCAAAATTTTGTTTTCTAAATAAGTGGGAAACTAAAATTTTTATTTTCAATTAGACAGATTTATTTTTAATTTATTTTAAAAAAATTAATTATAATTTTTGAAAAAAAATTGGTCAAAGATAATATTTTATAATACAAATATATGAGTCAAGTTTCAAAAATGAATTGACACGAGGTGCTCGTGCACCCGCGATAATAATAACAATAGTACATTCGTTTTAGTTAATAATATCACTTGAGACATTATATTCCAAATATAATAATTTATCATTAAATAATGTTATAATACTTTACGGTGTTCTAAAAGTCCCCGCCTAGGACTGATTATACCCCACCTAGACAGTGGTCTGCTGTTTCGCCCAGCTAAGTAGTCTTGTAATTTGTCGAAATGGAGATTCGGCAAGACTAAGGGAGTTTTTCACTCATTTTTTTTTAAATTCTTGTTTTTATGTTTGAGTTATGAGAAATATTTGTTTAACAACATCGATCTTAATGTCCTTTTTTAAGTAAAGCTATAATCTTGTAATATTATATTTCTAAAATATAAATAAATAAATAGATTGGCCGCCCTAGGTTTGGCTAGTGTTTTTTAGAATATTGATATCTTATAATTATAACTCATCAAAGTAGGCTGGGACAAGGAAAGTGGAGTTTCGACACATATATGCATATATGAATATATATACATATATCCATATATATATATATATATATCAAACGGTGCATGTTTGAGTTTTGCTGCAATAATATATTTTAAATTTAGAGAGAAATACTCAGTTATATAAATTTTGATGAATGAAATCAAATTATTATATTCAATTTTCACAATCAAACACAATTAAATGAGATAAGCATAAATGTGGGTGGCCAAAAAGTTTGGGCAAACCCACATGATGAAGCTCTTAGCAATATTAATGGCGTAATAGATGGAAATGGTAATAGAGACAAGAGATTTTTTTGGTATGGTAGGTGTTAAGGAAGAAAAACTCAATTAAAGATATGATGTTAAATCCCAATAACATAGCAACTGATTGATCTCACTGATGCTGCAGAATTCTGGGGATTAATTCATTGATAGTGAAACTAGTCTACAGGGATTTGATTTCCTCTTTATTTTCATTTAATACTTTCCTTATATAGTCCCTGTAGATCCCCTAACTTTGAGTATATATAGTCCATTACTTGTAAAGTATAATTATTCAGAAATATATCTACAATCAGTAGCATTTCTACCAATATTGTTTCCATTAGTTTTCTTATTTTCTTTCATGGTATCAGAGCGTTTTGGCTCACAGCCTTTCTTTCATTTTCCAATGGCAGATTCAAGTTCTACTGGTTCCCTCTCTTCAATACCTAATATTTCTCATCTCATATCTATTAAACTAGATAGAACCAATTACTTGTTATGGGTCTCTCAATTTCTTCCAGTTCTTCGTAGCCATGATTTGTTGGGTATTGTTGATGGATCTGAAACATGCCCACCAAAGACTGTCAAAGACTCTAATGGTCAGGATATCATAAATCCAGAATTTACAGTCTGGAATAAGAAGGATCAATACCTTCTTAGTTGGCTCAATGCAACTTTGTCAGAAAGTGTATTATCAACTGTTTATGGGTTAAACACATCACGTCAAGTGTGGAATTCCTTAGCATTTCGTTTTGCCTCACAATCAAAGTCACGCATTACACATTTAAAGCGGCAGCTGCAGAATCTTCACCAAGAGACACGTACTTGTTTCGAATATCTCCAATTAGCAAAATCTTGCGCAGATCAACTTGCCGTTGTCGGTAAGCCAGTAGATGATGAAGATCTAATTTCATATATTATTAGTGGCCTTACTCCTGCTTACAATCCCTTTGTTGCGACAATATCTTTTGCCACTCGACAATCTTCTATATCTTTCGACGACTTTCAAGAAGAACTACTCAGCTTTGAGTCACTTCTTACAAGTCAAAATAAGTCCTTTTCGCCTGATATTGGTGGATCTGCCTTTTACACTCATAAGCAAGGACACACACCTGGAAACAAGAATAAAAAGCTTGTCTTCAATCAAAATAAATTTCAGAATACCGGTAATCGTCCTAATGGCAATCATCAGCATTCTAGCACTCGTCAGAACAGTGGCACTTTTTGGCAACAAAGTGGTCCATTCCCAACCCAACAAAGCAATGGTCGAACCTCATTTCAACAAAATAATGGCCGAAGTTCGCCTCAGCAAAACTTTGGTCGGTTCTCTTCGCCAAATAACAGATTCTCTACCCATAATCGCAATCCATGCCAAATCTGTAAAGGAACAAATCATCAGGCCATTGATTGCTACCACCGAATGGATTTCACCTATCAAGGCCGCCACCCTCCTTCTCAGCTTGCAGCAATGGTAGCTCATACTAATGCATCTTTTGATCAGCAACCATGGTATGCAGATAGTGGAGCTAACAATCACATTACCGGAGATCTAGAAAATCTCTCATTTCAAGCCCCATACAATGGCTCCGAGGATGTAGCTGTGGGGAATGGTAGTACCTTGCCGATTGCCAATACGGGTTCAACAACCATTTCCACTCCCACTTCTTCTTTTCAATTAAACAACATTTTTCACTGTCCTACTGCTGCTGCTAATTTACTTTCCATAAATAGATTTGCTCGTGATAACAATTGCCATTTTATACTCACGTCAACTCATTTTTTTGTGAAGGACAAGAAAACGGGGGACACTCTATTGCAAGGACCGAGTGAACATGGCCTTTATCCCATTCATCTAGAAAGAAGTTCTAAAAATAAATTAAGGAAAGTCACAGCTTTTCTTGGCATTCGCACTTCCTTTTCGATTTGGCATCACCGGTTAGGACATCCGACTTCTGCAATTTTAAAACAACTTTGTACATCTCATCAGCTACCCGTTACAGGTCTAATGGAACTGCCGAATCTTTGTGAACCATGTCAAATTGCGAAAAGCAAGAAACTTCCTTTCTCTCTCTCTAATCGTGAGTCCTCTGGACCACTTGAAATAATTCACTCAGATGTATGGAGTTCGCCAGTTCTGTCTATTAGCGGTTTTAAATATTATGTTTCTTTTATAGACGACTTCTCTCATTTTACTTGGTTGTTCCCATTACGTTTTAAATCTGATGTATTCCAGTGCTTTATTAAATTTAAAAATTTGGTCGAAAATCTATTTTCATGTAAAATTAAGCAATTTCAAACAGATGGTGGTGGCGAATATTCCAAAACTGAATTTCAACATTTTCTTGGGAAAAGTGGCATTAAGCATCGATTTTCATGTCCACATACCTCCCAACAAAATGGTGTCGCTGAAAGAAAACATCGCCACATTGTTGACACTGGTTTAGCTCTTCTAGCTCATTCTCAAATTCCTCTTACGTATTGGGTAGAAGCCTTTAATACATCTATATATCTAATTAATAGGCTCCCAACTCCAGTCTTACAAAACAACAACCCATACACAAAACTTTTTCAAGTTTCTCCAGATTACTCATTTTTGCGTGTGTTTGGTTGTGCTTGTTATCCATTGCTACGCCCCTATAACTTGCATAAGTTGGAATTTCGAAGCAAAAAATGCGTTTTTCTTGGATATAGTTCCAACCATCATGGTTATCGTTGTCTTGATTTTGATTCTGGTAGGGTGTATACTTCTCGTCATGTAGTATTCGATGAACTTTCTTTTCCTTTTCGGGATAAGGCGATGTCTACAACAAAGTCTAGCAATGACGCTTCTTCTCCAGTTCCTTTGCCACCGCCCATTCTCCCTACCCACCAAAATCATAAACCACTACCCCTTAGCCCCACCCCTCAACATCATAGCCCACATGCAAACTCATTGCCCTCCTCAACACTTGACCTCACCCCACATGTTCCCCATCCCAATGATACCTCTGAAATAGCAGAACTTAGGATAACCTCCCCAACCCTTGAAATAACCCAACATGATCACCCTACCAATGCCACCACAAAAACCGCAAACCCTATTGCCTCTACTCACCATATGACCACCCGTAGCAAAACAGGAACCATCCGACCAAAAGCTTTCAATGATTATCAAATTTTTTACTCATCCAAACATCCTCTTAAAGTCTTCCATGCTCTCACTATTCCTACTGAACCTACATGTTATACCCAAGCTATGAAAAATTCTAATTGGAGAGCTGCAATGGGTGAAGAATTTGATGCACTTCAATCAAATGGAACTTGGTCTCTAACTCCGCGTCCGCTGAATAAGAATGTGATTCGAAATAAATGGGTGTTCAAGGTAAAGAAAAAATCTGATGGTTCTATTGAACGATATAAGGCAAGGCTAGTTGCCAAAGGCTTTGAGCAACAAGATGGCATCGATTATACCGAAACATTCAGTCCAGTGGTTAAACCCACAACTATTCGGGTTGTGCTAGCTATTGCTGTCCAATATGATTGGCCTATTCGGCAATTAGATGTCTCCAATGCCTTTTTACATGGTTCTCTTGATGAAGAGGTATTTATGGAGCAGCCTCAAGGTTTCGTTGATGCTAATCATCCTAATTATGTGTGTCGTCTTCATAAAGCAATATATGGCCTTAAGCAGGCACCTCGAGCTTGGTTTACCCGATTATGTGATTCCCTTCAAGCACTTGGTTTTATTGAATCTCAAGTTGATTATTCCTTATTCACATTTCATTCAAAAAATATTTGCATTTTTGTGCTTATTTATGTTGATGACATCATTATCACGGGTACACATGAAGATGTCATATTGCAGATTATTCAACGCCTGAAAGGAGAATTTGCTATAAAGGATCTTGGTTTGCTACATTACTTTCTTGGAATCCAAGCATTTCGAGACCAACGTGGGCTTTACCTTACCCAAACTAAATATATTAATGATCTTCTTCATCGGGCTAAGATGGTTAGTGCTAAACCATATTCAACTCCTATTGTTTCTAGCTCTAAATTGTCTCAATATGATGGGGACCCATTCTCAGATGGCACAGAATATAGGCAGATTGTAGGTGCCCTCCAATATTGCACTCTTACACGGCCTGATATTACCTTTTCAGTAAATCAACTTTGTCAATTTATGCATTCACCAACCACTGCCCATTGGACAGCTACAAAGCGTGTTCTTCGCTACCTTAAAGGTTCTATTAACCACGGGTTATTACTTTCTAAAGGTAATCTACAACTAACAGCATACTGTGATTCTGATTGGGCTGGTGGGCCTGATGATCGTCGCTCAACTAGTGGTTATGGTATATATCTTGGCCCTACCCTTGTCTCTTGGGGTGCAAAGAAACAGTCCACTGTCTCTCGCTCTAGCACAGAGGCTAAATATCGTTCTATGGCAAATGCTACCGCTGAATTATATTGGGTGAGGATGTTGCTTAAGGATCTCCATATTCCTATTTTTACTCCTCCAATTCTTTGGTGTGACAATATTAGTGCCCTCGCTCTTGCTTCAAATCCGGTTTTTCATGCCCGCATAAAGCATATTGAGATTGACTACCACTTTGTTCGGGAAAAAGTTGTTCGTAAAGATATTTCAGTCAAGTACATTTCTACTATTGATCAAGTGGCTGATGTTTTTACCAAAGGCCTACCTGTTGCTCGGTTTCTAATGTTACGAGACAAGCTCATGGTCTGTACACTGCCCGATATGATGTTAAATCCCAATAACATAGCAACTGATTGATCTCACTGATGCTGCAGAATTCTGGGGATTAATTCATTGATAGTGAAACTAGTCTACAGGGATTTGATTTCCTCTTTATTTTCATTTAATACTTTCCTTATATAGTCCCTGTAGATCCCCTAACTTTGAGTATATATAGTCCATTACTTGTAAAGTATAATTATTCAGAAATATATCTACAATCAGTAGCATTTCTACCAATATTGTTTCCATTAGTTTTCTTATTTTCTTTCAGTAGGTTCCCCCGGTAGCGCTTATGCTATTCTGGCAGTACATCCTCCATTTGTGTGTGTGTGTGTGTTTGATTATATTAGCTCAAAGGCCATTGAAATGAGAATACAAGTCGGCAACTTTCTCTCTCTAAAACAATTCCTCTAGCTTCATTTTCTCTCATTTAGGATCTGGAAGGAGGCCCCCTCTTGATGGTTATCCCTTGTTCTATTTATATTCATAGAATTAGGGTTACATATGTTACATTAGGGTAAAGGGTAAAAGACTAAAAAATGCCTACTCTATCCCCTTTACAAATTCTCTTATAGAGTTTGGGCTGGCTCATGTCCAAGCCCATTATTACTTCATAATTTTTATGGTCCCACAATTTCCCCTCAAGCACGTGAGTTTGGCGGCCAAGGTGAGTTCATGTGCTTGATCCATCAGCTTTCTTATCCTTGTAATCTTTGAAATAGTTCACCAAGTGTTGTAAGCAAGCTTTCCCGAAAAACTTCAAATCTTGTGGCGGGAAAGCGAGATGCGTTGATATATGAATGGTCGGTGCGCTAAATCATCTTTTCTTGCCGACCTAACAAGTTGTTGTTGTTGTTGACCGGGCTGTTTGGCCAACTGTTGTAAATCAAGAAGTACCTGTTGCCGAGGAGGTGACTATTGGTGTTGGACAAGCTCATTTTTTTTTATTTAAGTTCCTCCTCTTGTAGTCAATGAGCCTAGGACTCCTACCATATGTGATCAATTGTCTAGCTTTTATGGATGGAGTTTTCATCGTACTTGTATTTCCTCTATTTTTGCTAGGCTAATTTGCTCGGTGGTCAAGCATCATTTTTTGTTTGGCCTTCCAGACCTCATCAACTTGCCCCTGGGGAAGAAACAATCATCTTGGCTGAGTTGGTTGATATTTTTGTGACTTACTCGGCCTTCGTAATTTTTTTTAAGTCAAAAGTTTAAATTTTGTGCGATTTATCAAAGCAATAAAGACGATTCGGCTAAAGTAGGAGAGTGGTCCTTATGGTGGCTTTCTAGGCCTTGCCTATCCGATAATTTAATTGGTTTAATCGGCCTTTGTTATGCCCAGAGGAGGTCTTTAATGCCTTTGAATAAAGGTCTTACATTTATCTAGCTAGCTGCAACGAGCTTTAGAACGATCATGCTCCCGTGGGAGGTCTCGCCTTAAACTTTAAAAAAGTTTTAAGAGATTTTGTTAGCTTCATGATCGAAAAAACTACCTTTGTCAAGAAAAAAATTGCCTCTGACAATAGAAAGGTCTTAAAAATTCTTGCTGGGCCGATCTGCCGAGCATAATATCATCAACAATTTGCCTTTACCAAATGGAAGGCCTTAATTTGGACAAATTGCTCTCAACGAACGGAGGGTTTCAAAAAAATTGCCACGCCGATCAAGGTCTTAAATTTAATCTACCTTTGTTAAGTAGAATTTTGCCTTTGACGAGGAGAAATTTTAATACACTACCTTGGCGAGCAAGGTTTTATACTCCCTCATTTTAATTTTTGCTGTTTCGACCGAGCAAAGTCTTACACACTTTCATTTTTTGCTGCTTTGACTGAGTAAGGTCTCACACTTTTGCCTTTTGTTTAAGAAGGTCTTTTATTAATTTTGATGCCTTGACTGAACAAGGTCTTACACGTTTGCCTTCTGTTTAAGAAGGTTTTTTATTAATTTTGATGCCTTGACTGAACAAGGTCTTACACTTTTGCCTTCTATTTAAGAAGGTCTTTGATTAATTTTGATGCCTTGACTGAACAAGGTCTTACACTTTTGCCTTCTATTTATGAATGTCATTTATTAATTTTGATGCCTTGACTGAACAAGGTCTTACATGTTTGCCTTCTGTTTAAGAAGGTCTTTTATTAATTTTGATGCCTTGACTTAAGCAAGGTCTTACACGATTTCTTTTTGCCGAAATGGATACACCAAGGCTTCCGAAACAAAATGTGGCTGCCATGCTTTGACCCCTTGTAAATTGACAATCTTTGATTATAAAGATTTGGCTACAGTAAGTCTCCTTAGCTTTCACAAAGCTACTATTCAATATAAAGATAATATGAGGGTTATAACTGTGATTTATTGTGTCAATCTTTCGGCAGGAATAATGTATAGCTGTATGTGCAACTTTCTTACCAAAGAGAGCATTTGGCTATAAGTAACGATGACATTATCCATCTCTCCCTTTTTCCTTTTTTTTAAACATGAATATTTGCAAGAAGAGTTAGTTATGCCGTGCATAAAAATGGCTTCCAATTACCAAGAATTTTGTATATCTAATTATATATCGCACGAGCAAATACATAACAAGCTTTATAGATGAATTGTTGTTATTGAAGTTTTTCTTTAGCAATGCTAATTGCAAAATAAATTGCACAATAGGTGTCTGCAAGTATGCAATATGTTTAGTTACTCAAGCCGACTACGGTATAAGAGTTCTAATGTATGAAGATTTCAAGGTTATGATATTCATTATATCATGTTCATGCCCTTTAGCATATAGCTCAAAATTTTAATTCTTGATTAAAACTATTATATTTCAAGTATGTATTTGCATGCTTATACAATTTAAATAATATATAGTAAGAAAATCATAAAACTTATATTTAAAAGAGTTGTCATGAACTTATCTGTTGCCAAAAAACAATTTGTCATTGTTGGGTGTTGAACCAGCAACTTTAAGGTAATAGATCACATTGCATACCAACTCGGCTGGACAAAAATGATTGTTGTGACTGAGAGTTGAACTCATAACCTCCTTGTTTGAAGCAAGAGTTCCAACCATCCGAGCTAGAATCCCAGTTGTTATAGTTCTCGCGTTTTTTGCTTTATGACTGTTTTTCGAATGCCAAGTTGCTTGGGAACTTAGGCTGTTGCAAATAAATTCTGCACTGTTTGGCAAAAATATTAGTCATAGCTAGGTATTGAACTCCTAACCTCAATGTTTGGAACAAAATGGTTAACCAACTCAGCTAGATACTTTGTTGGAATTTTATTGGCGCTCCAACTTTATAGATCAGTTGGGCCTGTGCGAGATCAATTGGGCCTGTGCGAGCTCGGCAATTATTCTGCCGAATTAAAAACATTATGTCGTGGCCGGTTCACTTGACCAGCTCGGCTATGAACATCTCTAAAATTTTATTTGTACTTCTATTTGATAACTCGTCCAGACTTGTGTGAGCTCGGCAAGTAATATGCAGAGTAAAAATATTATGTCATGGCCAGGATTTGAACCTTGTACCTCGAGCTTGTGAGTTAGGCGCTTGACCAACTCAGCTAAGAACATCTCTAAAATTTTATTCATACTTCAATTTGATAACTCGTCCAGACTTATGTGAGCTTGGCAAGTAATATGCCGAGTAAAAATATTTTGTCATGGCTAAGTATTGAACTCACGAGCTCCAAGTTGAGACCTGAACAACTAACCATCTCGGCAAGATACATTGTTGAAATTTTATTCACGCTTCTTTTATATCACCAAGTCAGCTGGGCTTGATCTTAGCAAATTGATCTAGGCAAAAAATACTTGGCTGAGTATTGAACACACGACCTCCAATTGTGAATTAAATAAAAAACCATCTCGGCAAGATACAATAATGAAACCTTATTGCGTTTCTTTTATATCACTAAGTCGGTTGGGCTTCCCAGGCGAATTGAACTAGGAAAAAAATAATTGTGGCAGCCAAATATTGAACCCAAGACCTCCAAGTTGTGAATTGAATAACAAACCATCTCGGCAAGATACAATATTAAAATCTTATTCACGTTTCTTTTATATTACTAAGTCGGCTGGGCTTCCCAGACGAATTGAACTAGGCAAAAAATACTTGTTCTGGCCAAGTATTGAACTCACGACCTCTACACGCTAAGGAGTACAACTAACCAGCCGAACTAAGCAAACATTTGGAATAGATCTTGCGCTTTCATCTTAATGAAGGTTAAAGGAGGCTGAGTTGGCTACAGTCCATTAACTCTAATGGACATATTTTAGGAACTTTATATTTTAGGAACTTTCAACCATTTTCTACACAAAAATATAGTACACACTGAATTAGTGAACTACACATACATGGTGTAAATTGGGTATATATTTACCCTTTGTGAAATATGCCCAGCAATACAGAACTAATAATATTAAAAGAATATTAAAAGAATGCCAATATATAATTAATAAGAGAAGAAATCTTATCTGATGCTCATAGTGTTTTTTTGTTGCTTTGATTGAGACTTTCTCTGAAGAACACTTTGCTTACTAACATCTTCAAGAATACTCCACCAATCAATCGATTCCCACAGACGGCGCCAATTGTGGGTGGTCAAAAGTTTGGGCAACCCCACATGATGAAGCTCTTAGCAAAATTAATGAAGCTCTTAGCAAAATCTTCAAGAATACGAGATTTTTTTGGTATGGTAGGTTCCCACGGTAGCGCTTATGCTATTCCGGCAGTACATCCTCCATTTGTGTGTATGTGTGTGTTTGATTATATTAGCTCAAAAGCCATTGAAATGAGAATACAAGTCGGCAACTTTCTCTCTCTAAAACAATTCCTCTAGCTTCATTTTCTCTCATCTAGGATCTGGAAGGAGGCCCCTTCTTGATGGCTATCCCTTGTTCTACTTATATTCATAGAATTAGGGTTACATATGTTACATTAGGGTAAAGGGTAAAAGACTAAAAAAAGCCTACTCTATTCCCTTTACAAATTCTCTTATAGAGTTTGGGCTGACTCATGTCTAGGCCCATTATTACTTCATAATTTTTATGCTCCCACAATAAACTATCTAATTTATAATTTGACAAAGAGCAGCTAAACGAACCATAAATATAACAATGACGCTTCACTAAACTAATTTGTGAATTCCTACTTTTAAATAAAATGCATGACAGCGCTTTGAGCTATTATTAATTCTTTAATCACAAAAAAACTATATATTTACTTAAGATGCATTCCATCTTTTAATTTTAGTACGACTAGTTTTAAATATAGTTTAGTATAATACTTAGGATTATATTATAAAAGAACTATATTATGTAGGAAAAAAAACAGATTTTTCATATTTTAACAACTAAACAAAAGGATTCGTAAATAAACATTACAAACTTTGTGCATATTTGACAATGAAAATCAATATTGTACCACTCAGGATATTGTGCGTCTCTTAAGTTAATTTTAAATTTTCTAAATTTGTGAAATTTGGTTAAAAAGTTAAAATACTTAAATTTCTCTTTTACGAATTTAAATAGTTTATTTTATTTAAAAATATATATTATTTTTGTAAACCAATCTTAATACCAATGATACCATATAATCTCTTTGTGTAATTAAAAAAAAAATTTAGCCAACACATACTTTATGTCTGCTACTCAAAATGAAATTCACAATAGTATCAAATTACTCAATTAATGAAAATCATGTATCAAATTATTCTACTAATGAAAATCACGTTATATTTCTCAAAATAAAATAAAATAAAATAATCAAATTACTCTACTCATGAAAATCACGCTGTACTGCTCAAAAGAAAATTAAAAAATCGAATTACTCTACTAACGAAAATCACCCCATCCGCGGGCTGTCTCAGATACTCTGGATCTACTGTCATTTCCCCGTGCCACTGCATGTCCTTTGGAGTGTGTGAAGACATATATACACGCTGCAGCCTCAGCTTCAAAGGAAAGTAACGAACCACCTTCTTGCGAACCTTCTTACCTTTCACTATATCCCATCTTGACTCGTTGCAAACGGGACATTGTTGCAGCTTTGAATACTCTTTGTAAAATAAGTAGCAGCCATAGTAGCATGCGTGGATGACCTCGTGACCCAAACCCAATTTCTTTAGAGTCTTTTTTACTTCTTTGTATGATCCAAGATACTTGTTTCCGTCGGGTAGGACACTCTTTGTATGCTCTAACCATTCATTGTAGGCTTTGATCATTATATTATTCACTACACCATTTCGCGTAATTTGTAACAGACAGATTTTGCGGTTAGTAACGGATTAAATCCGTTATTTTCTAGCAACATTTTTAATCCGTTACTGATGTTAAAAATCCGTTACTAAATGAACAACTATTAACTTTCTTTTGTTCAATAATTATTTGTTAAAAAAAAAAAAATGTAACATATAATCCGTTAGAAAATCCGTTACTAACGGAAAAAAAAAAACGCCCAAATTTTGGTTTTGCCCGCTTACATTTTAATTAAAAAAAAGGATAAAAAAAATTTTTAAAAAAATTCCACTCTTCTAGCTCTCACAGTTGTTGAAACTAAGAACAAAAAAGCCCTAAGTTTCTCTCACCCCTTCCTCGCTGTCGCAGTTCCTTTCATCCCTTCCTCGCCGCAATTCCTCTCATACTCACTGCTCCTCACCGCTTGCTTCTCTCTTTACCATCATTATCCAAGCTCCTCTGTCTATTTCCTGTCTATTTCTATCTCTGCCTGTGATATGTTCTCTCTCTCTCCACCCACGCCGGTCCATCTCCATCGTTGCCGGTCCATAGTCCAAGCTTAAATAAGTAAATCTTAAACCCTATTTATTTGTATATATCCCCTCAATAATCCCCAAATCAGGTCTTGTTGTGTGTACTGTATGGAAATTTTCGTGTTAGGTTAGTGTATATATTATGGAGATAGATGTTACCTAGGGTCCCAATTAGCAATAAAATCTTCAATTGATCAATTAATTATTGATTATTCTCGAGTTGATAGTTAGTGATTCAGTTTTGCATATATGTTATTGGGGTTAATTGTTGATTATAAAGTATATATGCTTTATGAATGATAGCTAATGAATTACTGTACTAAATTAGGCAATGTATTCGCAAAGGATGATGAAAATTATTGGGCACAGCTTGAAAGCCTGTTCATTCTATAGTCATTATAGATGATAGATTTTGTCCCTTTAATGACTTCTGTGAAATTTTTGTCTCACCATTTCTACTTGTTTATTTTAGTACTCGTTTGATTCGGGTTTTTTTCTTCATCCTTTGAGCCCAAAATGGTAATTTATGAGAGGTTTGAGCCTCGTCAACTTATGAATCAACCTCTTGGCATGAACTATAAGAGTCTAGTGCGAATTTACTAATTTAAGATATAGATAGATAAATGTAGGGAATGTGGTTTGAGCTAATAACCTTTATCAAGTAATGGTTATCAATTTCTTTTAATATTTTTATCTCAGTTGTGAATTGTATATGTATAACATGTGCTCATGGTTCTAATAAGTTAATCAAAATCAAGCAAGAGTTACACTTCTACGTGAGTGGATCATTAAGAAAAATTCATTTAACCCCTATTTTTATCTCCTTTTTTTTTCTGATGCTCCGGCTTTAATAATTGTTAATCTTGTTTCCCAGTCAATTTTGGCTTTCATACTTTTCTCCTTTAATTAAGATATATAGATAGATAAATATTTTTTTGGATCTTCCCATGAGAGAATTAAAAATACAGTAGATTGCAGGAAGGTCAGGCTCAAATGAGATGTTCAAAAGCATGCATTGGAGAAAACTACTTGCACAATAATTATTTTTATGCTTATATTTTTGACCCCCAAATTCGAAATTCTTCATCCTCACTGCCGAGCACACATATGTATGTATGTAGCATCTGTAGTTTAGTACTAATTTAGTTATGTTTAGGTTGCAAGAAAATTATGATTTCTTCATGTTTGACTCCAATTTTATTTTATTTTTAAAAAATAAAATTTTAATGGTAAAGTCGATCGTACTCAGATATTTTTCCCATTACCGAATAAGGTCAAATTGAATACTGCAAAAATATCAGAAAATATCAATGCATACTCATTACTGAATATTGCAAAATATCTGGATGATTGTGTGACAGCTTGATAGTGATATTAGTGCGTTAAAAGGTATTAGACTACTGCAATTTCTGTATATGCGCCTAGATTTCGAACTGGAGAAGTCTCGGCTCACCTAAATATTTGTGTTAAAAAAAACAAAAATCTTGCATATTTAGATTAGGTCAGGCAGTAGTCATCTCATGAACATGCATTAGCGCTAACATTACAGGTCGCATTTAAGGAATTATGCACTCAAGAGCTGCAATGCCTTTAAATAAAAAGTTTGTCCGTGATGGTAACTATGCCTTCAATTTCATTTATTTTCTACGCCTTCTGGGTTCAAAACAAAGTGTTCTCTCATGGTCACAAATCATGTAAGGATTAAAGGTATCAAATGCTTGTGCGCCCACAAAAGGCTAAACGATTGGCAAATTGTAGAGAATCATAATAAGAAGAGGAGCAACGCGTAAGATATGAGGTATTACTTAAATCATTATGTTAATTTACTGATCACTTTATTGATAATAACCAAACCCATAAATAGTAGTGACAAATAGTAGATAATATTATATCTTATATTAATGATATAGAGTTCCTTTTCTTATACGTGCATTACTTCGTACGCATTTGTGGAATATGACGTGGGTCCCACTTCACAGGTTTCCTCTCCGCGTCGGCAACGTCGTTGAGATAGTCGGCCCTTCTTCTTCCGCCAAAATTGACATATTAATACAGGTATTTATTTATATATTCCATTGTTGCTTTGACATTCTTATTTACTTATGCTTAATATATAATTGTTACTTTAGTTTGAAATAGGAAACCTGGCGGCAGATCATGTCTCTCAGCTCTCCACCTCCCTTTGTTCTTCAATTAGTGGTCCAATGTCGTATGTCATCGTAATAACCCTAATTTTGATGGCATCTAATTTTCCATAAAAACCCTAGTTTTTTGTGTTTCATAGCTCTCTTATCGTCTATGTAGTGTACACACGTAATTGTTCACATCTGCATTTTCAATTTGTTCATTGCAACCCCATGGTCTTCTCCTTTTTATTTTTTATTTTTATATATATACTTGTATTGCATGCATTTAATTTTATTTTCAGTTTTCCTTTTTGATTGACTGGTTCATTTGTTGATCCAAGTTCTATGGCTACAATTTATGAATTTGTGTTGGAATTTGATGTTGCTTAATTGTTAGAATCACGTGTTATCTCTCCGTCATCTAATCTTGCCTTTATGTTTTTGTACCTTGTGTGCTTACAAAAGTTATTAAGCTGAATATACCACTTTCTTGGGTTTTTTTTTTTGTTTTGTGGGTGAACAGCATGCAATAGCTTATGTTGAAGGAGATAAGTACTATGGAGCAAAAGCAACCATAAATGTATGGGAACCCAAAATACAACAGCCTAAGGAGTTCAGCTTATCTCATATTTGGGTTTTGGGTGGTTCTTTTGGTGAACACCTTAACAGCATTGAAGTTGGTTGGAAGGTATTTTATTTTCCCTTATCCCATTTTTTCAATTAACCCAAAAATTAAAAAACACAAGAAACTGAAAATTAGAATTAGGATTACATATCCGAGTTTCTTTTTAAGAAAAAAGGAAGGTCCAAGTCTTTTTGTTTTGCTATTATAACAAAGAAAAACCTCCACCTAAGTTCAGATGATACTAGATTTGTCTTCAATTGCAAAAGATCTGAGCTTTAATAATTGATAAATTGTTGGCAAGAGCATTCTCTTTGTATTAATTGTTTTTTTTTTGTTTGAAATCAGAATTATACCTAAAAACACTTGAACATTCGATCTTGAGTTAATTTGTGTACTTATTAAGAAATTGCATTCAAGGTTATCAGTTTCCATCTTTATTCATCATTTGAACACTTTTTTAGTTAATTTATGTATGTACTATAATGTTTAATTATAAATTCATCAGTTTCCAACTTTATTAAAGAAGCAACATGTTTTGGTGAAAATTTATGTTCATTCAAAATAGTATTCCAATAGCTTCAACATAATTTTACCCAAGAGGAATGCCATTCTTTTGTTCATTTTTCTTCTTTTTGATAGTTTTTCTTCTTATAATTGTTAAAAAATGTTATGATGTACTATGTTCAACCCTCTCAACAACATTGATCAATTGCAGAGAGGTTATGCTTTGACCAAAATTGCTCTAATATATGGCAAGAAGCCAAAAACCATTTATATCATGTTTTTATTACTCTCACATATTTACTTCAATATCCATGTTTCATGTTACAGGCTAATTTTAAAACATACTGCACTAAAAGGAAGGGTAGTGCCAACGCAATCTAGTGGATTCTCTAGAGATCTGTGCAGGAAACCAAGACAAATATTGGTTAGTTGTTTTGTACACATTTGAACTTCATTTCATTGAGTTTTACATGTTTAGATGTTCGTAAGCTGGGCCTTATCACTGTTGGTATTATATTTCTTCATAGGTATTATTCTATTTGTAAAATCTAAATATGCTACCCCATTTATGATACTAGCATTATTGCTCTATATGGTTCAAATAATGAGTATATTTCTTTTTTTGATTTAAGGTGGGGGGAGTATATTTGTTACTTCAAATAATGATCGCATGTATTTTTCTTTTTTTGTCTAATATATACTAACTCACTTTTTTTTTTCTTTTTATTATAGTAGAGGAACTCGACCATTAGTTGGAGAAAGGCATAACTTCAATAATTAAGGAGGAATGTTCACTGGATAAGACAACAGAGAGAAGAGATTATCTAGTTTACTTTTATATTTGTTTTGTGCATTTTTTAGTATTTTCTCTTGGACCTGATGGTATTTTGTATTTTGACTTAGACATTTTAGTTTTAGTATGTTTGATGTATGGTTAGACATATTTGGTACCTTATATTTGTGGATGGACATATTTTTGTAAAAATATTGGGTTGATTTTTAGATAAATATTGGTTTGTATGATGTCATTTTATCACTATATGGGAGTTTGTATTGTGCGCTAAAACTAGTTGCATTTAAAGCTACAGGAATATGTATTGTTCCATACAAGGATATTGGATAAAAAAATAATTTTTTTTAAAATTAAATTACACTCTGTAACAGCTATAAACCGTTATAAATATGTAACGGTTTTCTCATTAGTAACGGTTTTATTCCGCTACAAATCATTAAAACTTTAATTACTTTTACGTGCCATTGTAACGGTTGTTTAATATTTTTAACGGGTTAAATCCGTTACTAAAATTAGTATAGTAACGGATTAGCAATGTATTTAGGCCATTACAAATCTATTTTTTGTAACGGATTTTGACTAATTTTAGTAACGGATATATCCGTTACTAAAGTGTTTCCCACGCCTAATTAGTAACGGATTTTATGTGTTAGAAGCAATTTCCCTAACGGATTAAATCCATTACAAAATGGCCATTCTGGTGTAGTGATTGCTTGTTTTGTTCTGCATCGAGTTAATAATGGCATTTAACACATTCTCATTACTACCATCGTATATTGGAGTCTATGCTTTAGCTAAAAGAGACTAATAGTGCTCCATCGCAGCCTCAGCAGTAGAGTCAACATGAACTCCTATATTAAAATCATTTACACCATCATAACAAGGGGCTAAATCGTACGAATTACGAAAAGGAAAAGTATTGCCTAGGAGCTGCATAGTAGGATCGACACTATTATTCGAAGAAGCCCTATTATGTAGATATGCTTGGCTAATGTCCCATGCCGAAGGTGTGTTTGAAACTTCACCTTGATGGACCCACACAATATAGTCGTCCATTATACCATTTCTGATCAAGTGATAGTATATCTCATTTTCGTTAAGCCGGATCTTCTGGTTGAGACAACTATTGTAGGGATAGTGGTACAATCTGGTCATTGCGTTTGCATTCTCTCTCGCAAATTTTATGAATTCTAGTACCCCATTAATGAAGGCATCTGTTCTTTTATAACACCACATCTAAGCCTTGTCCATATTCCCTGTCATACGAGAAAACTGTATAAAATAGAGGCAACAACTAACCCTATAACTATATTTTCAACACTAAACCTATAGTTTTCACACTAAACATTACGTAATCTACTATAATTTTAAAATTAAGTAATAAATTAATATTATAAACTTAGATTATACTAACATAGAGATCAAATAGGGGCAACAATTAACACAAAAACTAGATTTTCAACATCAAACCTACAATTTTAATACTAAACCTACAATTTTCGACATGAAACCTATAAATTAGGATGATTAAGAGAAATTAAACTAACATTGAGATCAAATAGAAGATAAGATCAAACTCTTTGGTGATATAAATGCTTAAAATCGCCTAAAATCAAACTCTTGTCACTCCTCTCCACATTTTGCTCGAAATGAGCTATTTGGTATTGGTGAAGACGTATGCAGAGCAGAAATGGGAGGACATACCCATGTTTGTACAGTGTCTCCTCAATGACCACATATCTATTGGAAATATACTTTATCCTTTTGGCCATCTTCTTGTCTTCTGGAATAGCTCTGCTCGTGAGGTAGCTCAATATTGGGTCAATCCAACACCTGTAGACCTGTACTGGGGCGATGTCCATGTGACGCTCTAAATCCCGTTAGAGGATTTCTCCTCCGGGACCAAGTTAATCACGGGTGCCGTACGCCGACGGTGGTTGAATTAGTTGGTGATTCATAGAAACAATGCAAAAAATAGAAAGTCTAGATAAAGAGATTAAGGTATATCCCATACTCATCATGCAAACCATACATTATGCAATTATACTAGTAACAAGTCAACAAGCCTCCAACGAGGTCCCAAAACATTAAGTCTACAATATCTAGACAATACATAAGTTAAAATAGAAAAAGATACATATGTTGTCAACAAAATTTTATGAGCAATGGTACTTCCATCATGAAGGGCTCTAGAGTAACTATGGTATAAAGGCGACCTATGAAGTTGCGTCCTTCCCTTTCCCCTTTCCCGAAGAACCTACGAAAGTACCTGTGCAGGAAAATAAAAGGGGTGAGTCAAATGGACTCAGTAGGAATCATATAATGAAATCATGAGGAATATAGTATATACAATCTTTTAGGTAACCATATAAAACCAGTTCATAGCGCAGTTGTATACATATATAAGCGTTTCATAAACTTCGAGCCGCTACACTAATAATTCTTGCACCATCTACGCGTACACCATGTCTGCGTTTCGTGGCCTTTCACCCACGCGGCTGCAGAGCCTCATGATCGTTTATGTCCATGGTTTCGGGTCTTGCACCCAGGAGACGTCGTCCCAACTTCTGGCCCCGTCCGATGAGACCTCACCTGGGACCATTCATGGACTAGTGCTAATGTATATTTCCAACAAAGTATCAACCGACCCAATTATTAATAATAAAGCCTTACACACATTTATCAATAACACCCACAATGCTTTAATAGTGTAATCAACAAGAGGAAATTTATTTTAATACTTATAATTTGCATATTAATTTGTAATTAAGGGTTTCATAAGTAATTTCCCCCACTTGGAGCCATAAGAGTAAATAATGAACTTATATAATAAGGTTATCAACAAAAATGTAAGGTCCAAGTGGGTTTTGGAGCAAAACAAGCGAGTGAGCATAATCTCTCATCGTATCAAGGAGTTTTAAACCATATTAGGACTATTCAATCCATAAATTTCAATATTTAATAAAAATCCCAAGTGATATACATAGGCCCATTTAGAAAACCTAGGTTCTTGGCAAAACATGTGTTAAATTTGAAATAAAGCTACAATAAGGTGTAAAGTAGGTTTTAATACTAGATTCCTACCTCACTAAAGCTTAATCTTTGAGTTTTGAGGGTTGAACCAAGCCAATTCCACTGAATTTCAAAATCCCCCAAGGTGTTGGTTCTTGCCCTAACAATGGTGGTTGATAAGATAAAGAAGATGGTGGATATGATGATCCTAAGTTCCCATCTTGAATCAAGGATGAAATCCTCTAATAAACCCTCAAATTCGCCCATTTCTTTCTTTCTCTAAGCTCTGAACTCGAAAGTGTGAAGAATGAGAAGAAAGCGTGTGTTTAGAGGTTTATAATCGGGGTCAAAATCGGTCAAAAAGTGTCGGTTCTGATGAGTAAGATCGATCTTACTACGGGCAAAAAGTGTTCTGGTTTGGTTTGTCAACAATTTCTGATGAGTAAGATCGATCTTACTCTGGGGCGAAAAGTGTTATGTCTTGAATCTGCTCAAAATTGACGCTAGTAAGATCGATCTTACTCGGGTCAGCAATAAGTACACCTATTATACTGACATGTAGGTCCTCGAGACGCTAAAAGTTTATTTTAGGTGAAACACGAAACTTGTAGAGGGGAATGAAATGGAACTTTTGGCACTAACGAGGACTCATTTAGGTGTCAAATGAGGAAGTTATGACTTCTCAAAAATGGCCAAAATTAAGGAATTGTAAAATGTCAAAATGTGTGATTTTTGCCTCTTATTCAATTCGGGCCACCCGAATCATGAAACAATTGTTCAAGCAAACTTAATTGTACCAATACAACATGTTGAAAGTGATAGACCAAACAAAATGCACTCGGTTCATAATATGACCATCTGAAATGACATTTTCACTCAAACGAAAAAGTTTCTAAACAAAAGCAAGCATGGATAACCACACTAGGGGTATCACAGTCCAGCTCTACGAGCTCATCGATGCCTTTTTTTTCTAAGTACTCTATATGAATGCCTCTTGGTACCTCTGTGGATGAGACAAGTTTGTCTAGGAGATTCACTTTATTGTTCGAAGCTCGTGGGACCTTGACAAAAACCAAGTTTTAATACCTCTGAACCGCAGCCTTTGCCTTAGCCAAATATGCACTTATGTGATCTTCTTTAACCATGTCATGGCCAAGTATTTGGCCAACCACCACTGTAGAGTCATTGTAGACCACCATTTGCCTTGCCTCCAAATCACCAACTATTCTTAGTCCTAAAATGATGGCTTGATATTTGGTCTTGTTATTAGAGGCCTTAAAGAGGAATTTGAGGGCTATCACCAGGGTGTTAGCCTTAGGAGTGATCAGTACTAAAACAACACCAAATCCTTGTAAGTGGGAAGCTCCATCTGCGTGTAGTATCTGTTGGGCGGATTTCAACCCTAGAGAGGGGGGGGTGAATGGGGTTTAAAAACTTTAATGCGGAATTAAAAACTCTTTCAAAATGTTTAAGTAAAACAATTTAACTAAACAAGTTTATCAAGGAAAACAATCAATCCCAAGAACAAGTAACAATATAATGCAATTTCAATCAATAAATATAGCAAGTAAATAAAGAGACTGAGTTAGAAAAATTGAACCGATTTGGAGCTCAAGACTTTTTGTCCTCACGGTTTTGGTTTACCAAACCATAGACCGCGCTCGGTTAGTTCCCCGAGAATTTCCACTAAAATCAATCTCCTTCCGGGTGAAAATTAAACCACTACAGGTGTATACTCTCACACACTCTTTATAAATATTGCTTGACCACAATATTCTCACAAGAATCTTTCTCTTCCTAACCTTGTGAAATTTACCTCTCACAAAAAACTAAACAAAAATTTACCTTCTTGATTTTCTTATGAGATTTACCTCTCACAATGAATTCTAATTGTTTGGTGATTCACACCAATTTACAATAACTCTCTAAAGTGAGTAAAGAATACAATTTGAAGCTCACACTAGAGTTATCCTATTTGATCAAAATTAGGCTTGCAAGAAATCTCCAACGACTATATTTCTCAAGTGAGTGACTACCCTAGTGTCCATGTAGTCGACTACATGAAGTAGTTGACTCCCAAGAGCTTCATGTAGTCAACTACATTGCTTTGCCAAGAGGGACTTTTTAAAAAAATTCAACTTATGTAATTTGACTCCAAAATTGATTCCAAAGCTTGGGGAGTGTTCCAAATAAGTTTCTAAGACTCCCAAATTTGTTTTTGTATCAAAATCCATTCATATGAATTTATTTCAAAACTGGTTTTTATAAGAATGATGTTTTAAAATGATTTTGATCAATCTATGAATGTTGTATCAATATGTATGAGCTATATAAATAATCAAATAAGAAACTTTACATATTATCTAAGAACTCACTCAATTATCGAATAAACGAGTCTTTGAATGCTTCGATTTGCTTCTTCAATTTGATCTTCACTTGAAGCTTTCGCCTTGAAGCTTTTGCATGTGATCCTTAATCTTGATCTCCATGGATTTGCATTGGTGAGATTGATATGCTTGTTAGTCCAATGCGTAGTTGACTTGATCGGATAATGATTGAATGATCCGTGTCATGTGGCATGCTTTCTTCGAGCAATCATGCTATTCTTGATTTTTGCAAGTAAGAAAACTATAATCTTAAATCAAGAAACATGTTAAATTACACATGATTGATTTATTGTTATTATCAAAATAAGATTAAGACCGTTAGGCCAATAATCTCTCCCTTTTTGATGATGACAATAAATTAATTGGTGTTTTCAATAACAAGCATAAATAGCATATGAATAATTGAATTATGCTCCCCCTCAATTTATGCAGATATAAAATAAATGATTTGTAAAAAGCGTTGCAAATATTTGAGATAGATTTAAAACCAATACAACATTTTTGATCTCAAATAAAGTTTTCAAAAGAAATCATGTATTAATGTTGAAGACATAAAGAATTTAAAGTCTTACTAACATTGATTGCTACCAACACACATTTTATCCCCTTATGGCAACATTAAAAAGGGATCAAGGCCACGGAGAGAAAATGGTAGCCTCCATATGAGCTTCATCTATGAGGCCAAGATGTGTATGTCTGTCCATCTTTTTTCATAAGACAAAGGTGTGCCATCTCCTCATCGCTTGACTCGATATCAGATTTGTCTTCTTCCGATTCACTTGAAATTTCTTTGAGAGCATGCTTCAATCTTTTGTATAGCTCTTCCCTCTTTGCTTTTTTCTCTTTTTTCTCCTATTTTCTAACCGGACAATTTAACTTGTAATGTCCCGGTTTTTGACATTGGAAGCATTTCCTTTCCTCATTGTGAACTTTAGGATGAGTTGATCTATCATTAAAATTCTTTGAGGATGAGGGATAGTTGTCGAACTTCCCTTGAGAGAATTTCTTCTTTGTTAGGAATTTTTCAAATTTCCTAAAGAGAAGTGCCATGTCTCGATCTCCTTTTCCACCCTTTCCTTCATTAGGCTTTAGAGCAAATATTTCCATTGGATTTATTTTCTCTCCTTCTTTTCTTGCTAGCTCCTTCTCGTGGGTTTTGAGAGAACCCAAAAGATCATCCATGCTCAAGTTCTTGAGATTCTTGGCCTCTTGTATGGCCGTCACCTTAGGTCTCCATTTCTTGGGAAGGGTCATAAGAATATTTCGAATTTTTTCTTCATTAGAGTAAACTTTGCCAAGAAGGTCCAAAGCGTTAGTGAGAATAGAAAATCGACTATACATGAAAGCAAGTGATTCGTTTGGCTCCATATTAAACAATTCATAATTATGGACAAGTATATTTATATTGTCCTCCTTGACTTGAGAAGTTCCCTCATGGGCAACCTCAAGCTTGTCCCAAATCTCTTTTGCAGTTTTACAACTAGATATTTTGTTGTATTCATCTAAAGACAAAGCACAATATAATGAATTTAAAGCTGTAGCATTGAATTAAATTTTTCTAATATCATGCTCGTTGTATTCGAATATGGACTTGGGAATAACATTTCCCCTTTCGTCGATTTTTATAATTTCATAAGGTCCAACAAGTGTAACATTCCATTGTTCAAAATCAGTAAATTGTAAAAATGTACATAGTCTATTTTTCCAATAGCTATAGTTTTTACCATCAAATAATGGTGGCCTTTAAATAGAAGCACGTTCGGAAAGGCCGGTTCCTTGATAATAGGACATGATCGAGGACTTTTAGATTGTGAAGTAAAAATCAAGAGTACACCATTTGATACCAATTGTCGATCAGATTTCAACCCTAGAGGGGGGTGAATAGGGTTTAAAAACTTTAATGCGGAATTTAAAACTTTTTCAAAATGTTTAAGTAAAACAATTTAACTAAACAAGCTTATCAAGGAAACAATCAATCCCAAGAACAAGTAACAATATAATGCAACTTCAATCAATAAATATATCAACTAAATAAAGAGATTGAGTTAGAAAAATTGAACCGATTTAAAGCTCAAAACTTTTTGTCCTCACAGTTTTGGTTTACCAAACTGTAGTTCGTGCTCAGTTAGTTCATCGAGAATTTCCACTAAAATCAATCTCCTTCCAAGTGAAGATCAAACCACTACAAGTGTATCCTCTTACACACTCTTTACAAATATTGCTTGACCACAATATTCTCACAAGAATCTCTCTCATGCTAACCTTGTGAAATTTACCTCTCACAAAAATTAAACAAGAATTTATTTTCTTGTTTTTCTTATGAGATTTACCTCTAACAATGAATTCTAATTGTTTGGTGATTCACACCAATTTACAATAACTCTCTCAAGTGTGTAAATAGTACAATTTGAAGCTCACACTAGAGTTGTCCTATTTGATCAAGATGATATAGCTCAAATGATTAATGATTGATCAAAATAATTCTTGAATCATTGAATGATGAAGATAGATGAAGAATTGAGTATATGAATGATTCAAGGTAAGTAAAATGAGTCTTAGAAGTCATATAAATAGTCCAAGAAGCAATATGGACGTTTGGGGTAGTTAGGGGTGGTAAGTGGCCAAAACCAAGCTTGCAAGAAATCTCCAAGGACTATATTTCTCAAGTGAGTCGAAACCCCTAGTGTCCATGTAGTCGACTACATGACTATATTGTTCTGCTAGGAGGGGCTTTTTACAAAAATTCAATTTATGCAATTTGACTCCAAAATTGATTCCAAAGCTTAGAGAGTGTTCCAAATAAGTTTATAAGACTCCAAAATTTGTTTTTGTATCAAAATTCATTCATATGAATTTATTATGAATTTATTTCAAAACTGGTTTTTACAAGAATGATGTTTTGAAATGATTTTGATCCAAACTTGATTTTGATCAATATATGAATGTTGTATTAATATGTATGAGTTATATAAATAATCAAATAAGAAACTTTACATATTATCTAAGAACTCACTCAACTATCGAATAACGAGTCTTTGAATGCTTCGATTTGCTCTTCAATTTGATCTTCACTTGAAGCTTTTGTATATGATCATTAATCTTTATCTCCATGGATTTGCATTGGTGAGATTGATCTACTTGCTAGTCCAATGCGTAGTTGACTTGATCTGATTGAATGATCCTTGTCATGTGGCATGCTTTCTTCGAGCAATCATGCTATTCTTGATTTTTGCAAGTAAGAAAACTATAATCCTAAATCAAGAAACATGTTAAATGATTTATTGTTATTATCAAAATAAGATTAAGACCTTTAGGTCAACAGTATCCATATAGGAACTTCTGGTTGCAAGTTCAATGGGGTAGGACTTGTAGTACTTGGGCCCACATGTGGCAGCAATTCTGGTAGCTCAGGCATCTATTCTCCATTGTACATGAATTCTGTTACGGACTGGCCTTTGATTGAGGTCGGAGGCTTGAACTGTCCGAGCTCTACAACCTAGATGGCCAACCTTCCTGACTATTTTGACTTGTTAAGAATCCTTTGCAATAGATGGTCTGTAAGCACATCCATGGCATGGGCCTAGAAGTAAGGCCTCAACTTCTTGGAAGTAATAAGTAGTGTATAGGCCAATTTTTTCAACTTCGAATGATTCATCTCCGCAGCATGGAGGCCTCTGCATGTGTAGTAGACCGGTAGCTGTGCCCTTTCTTCATTTCTCATAAGGGCTGAGCTGACTGCCGTTTGTGATACTGTCAGGTACAGACTCAAAATTTCCCCTCTTTTTTGGCGAACTAAGAAGAGGAAGAGTTCCCAGGAATTGTTTAAGCCGCTGAAAAGCCAACTCGAACTCTTTTATCCACTCGAAGGCATTCTTGAGAGCTTTGAAGAAGGGATGGCACTTGTCAGTAGCCTTGGAAACGAACATGTTTAAAGTTACCACCCTTCCTACTGGCTTTGGACCTCCTTTGGCTTGGTTGGAATTTTCATATCGATCAGAGCTTGAATTTTCTCAGGATTGGCTTCGATTCCCCTTTGAATCACCATAAAGCCCAGGAACCCCCCTCTTTTACTCCAAAAGCACACTTAGCCTGATTGAGGGATATGCTGCTTTGCTTAACTATGGTAAAGGCCTCATTGAGGTCTGCCACATAGCTGCAGGATTTGAGACTTTTGACCAGCATGTCATCGACGTACACTTTCATGTTTCTCCCGATCTGATCCTTGAACAATGTGCTCATGACCTTCTGGTAAGTAGCTTTAGTGTTCTTAAGACCAAATTAAGAAATAATTGACTACACTATTATTCATATTTTTTGTAGTTAAACTCGTAATTTTCACTGAAATTCCTATTTTTGTAGTCACATTTTTAAATTTCATTGCAATATTTTTCAAAAACTTTTAGTGAACTTCTAAATTTTGAAATAACTTTTTTTTGCGTGATTTAAATTTTTGTATAATTGTGAATTTTGTAAATATTTCTTAGAAAATGACCCATAAATACAAATTCCAGCCCACCTTTATCCATTAACTCTTAACAAGCTAAAATTTGACCAATAACTATAAGAAATTATGCCTTATTTTTCTAATTAATACAATTTCAAAATACCATTCCGATTTTATCCTCCTATTTAAACATATGTAAAAAGGATATTAATTTGAATTGCATTCTTGTTTAATACGACTGAGAAATTTTCAATCAATAGCGGATTTTAAAATACGAACAAAATAGAGGGTCTCGTTCACGATCATTATCTCCTTTGATTTTCATTCTTCAAAAAATTCCATTCTTTATCTCTATTCTCTATCGCCATGGTTGACACCGATATTTATTGCGTCGGCGCTACTAGTAGAGAAGAGAGAATAAGTGGAGATTATGTAATGGGAAATGAGATGGGAGGTTTTAGAAAGAGAAAGTGGATCTTAGAGAAATGATGTCTAGGGCATCGTCTCCATTGCGAACATTTTGATTTGTGAGATGGATGATGTTGGTGCTAAAAACTAGAGGGGTATTTTAGACCACACAGTCAAATGATTAGATCAGATGATTGATACAATAAATGCAACAAACCAACAAAGTAAAGGATGTATAAAGAAGGTTGGCCTCGTATGAAGATACAGGTTAGTCTCCCTTTATAGAATAGAGCTAGGAGCTCGGTTTCCTTTATATTGATGATAAACAAACAACTATTACAAACCCATAAAGGTCTCTCTAGCTATTCAATTCTAATAATATTATAATAAAAGTATGCTCGAACTACACGAGTTTTGACTTTATTAATTTATGAGCTCTACTGGGCACTCTAGGCTTCAACTTCTCTTTTGTATTCTTGCTATTGAATGGAGAATTCTCTGTGTTCTTGGTTTGCCTTTTTATTCTTTGGTTGGTTGAACTTGGTTGTTGAAAGAAGTAAATGCTTCTTGTATATATATGATTGGGAGGAAACGTGTGGCCAGAGCTTCCAGAGCAGGTCTAGAGCCATGCTTCGATCATTACCAACTCTGACCTTGCTTCTCCATAAATTTTAGTATATTAAATGTAGTTGGTGTGCATTTAATGGAGGTGAGGGGGAGTTCTACGTGTTTTGCAGAGCAGGTGGCAGTCGCACATACTTCTGTCAACCACTATAGCAGAGTGACTAGGCGAGTGGGAGCTCCAGTGCTCGCCGAAAGAGCTCTGGAGCCCAGGTTCCACAGTTTATGAAGGGCTCTATCCTTTCTCTAGTGACCCAACAGGGCTCCACCGAGCTCCTCCGGCTAGGGCAGGCTTGATTGCTGATGTGGATGGCCACGTGTCAGCTCATAGTTAGCGGGGCAAATTGGATTAATAATTCACACCATCATATGATAATCGAGTTTCATCTTTATCTCGATTTGATATTTTATATTATCTTTTTCATTGTTTTTTACGTTTTATTGTAATCTGGATTACTGCCCCCTGTAATATGGGGATTACTCGAATTATTGCCCTTAGTAATCCAACAATAAAGAGAAGATGAAAAAGAAAATTTGGATTACTGCCCCCAGTAATCCAACAACTGAGCAAAGATGTAGAATAATGGATGAAGAAGAATGGATATTCTATTTTTAATTTTTTTTAGTAATCTAAGAATTATTGCCCCCAGTAATCCAATAACAGAGCGATAATGAAGAAGAATGAATGTTCTACAAATTTTTTTTAGTAATCTGGGGATTACTACCCCTAATAATCCAACAATAGAGTAAAGATGAAGATGAGTGGTTGTTCGATTGTTGTTCTTTTTGGCGTTTGAGTAGGTTTACATTAGTAGTTTTTTCGAATTACTAGGCGATAATTTCCAGTAATCCAACTGCAGAGTGAAGATAAAGAATAATCGGACTCCATCTTTATATCGGTTTGATTCGTTGCTTTCTTGATTTTTGTGTCTTATAACTTCAATTATGATCATTGCAAGTTCGTTTTCTACCATGGATGATAGTCAAACTATATCTTCATCTTGGTTTGATTTTCACAAACTTCCATTCTTCATCTCCATTCCTCATCGTTGTGGTTGACACCGCTACTCCGACGCTACTTGTGGAGAAAAGTGAGAGTAAGTGGAGGAGAGACAGAAAGTGGAGATCTTGTAATGGATAGAGATGGAAGGTTTTAGAGAGAGAAAGTGGATCTAAGAGAATAAATGGAGGAGAGAGAGAGAGAGAGAAAGTGGAGATTTTGTAATGGGGAGAGATGGGAGATTTTAGAGAGAGAAAGTTGATCTAAGAGAGAAATTGGAGATCTAATAATGAGAGGGAGAGGGTAGTTTTGGCAAAGAGTTCAAAATATGAGTTAGTGGTCATTTTTTAGTTGGGTAGGAGTTTGTGGACAATATTCATCTTTGGGTGTATTTATAGGTCAATGTCCTAATTTTTCTTGCAAATTTGCAGTCAATTAAATTTCAAATTTTGTAGTAAAACTTGTAAAGATCAATTGAAATTTCGTAAAGAAATTTTGTGTTGCCCAGTGAATTTAATAAAGATATACAAAAATGTAATTAGCAAATTAGAAAACAAGTGACGGTAATTTTTTTTTTATATATACATGTTATAATATATATTGATATGCATACATAAGTTAAATCTCATGCAATTAGTTCTAATTTTGTGCTTGTTATTATTCATTGGAATAAAATGTGTCCTTATCATTTTAAAATGTCTTATCATGGACCTTTCTTAAAAATATGACCATATAAGAGATTTTACCCCCATTTTCCCATTAAAATTGTAATTTATTGAAAACAGCTCATAAATATTATTAAAATATATATATATACACATGTATGGTCAAGCACCAGGAAGGGTATAATTCTTTTAATTAGAAAACACATTTTCCTTTTGAGGGGGTAAAATGGAACGATCTCCATGATGAGTGAATCAACTACAAAAAAATTCATCAAAATATTATATTGGGAAGTGGGCAAACTAAAGATTCACACTATATATATATATATATATGTGCATTTCCGGACGTTAAAATTTTAAATTGTTTGATCACCCACTTTCCGATTGAATTTTTGTATGAAATTTATATGCTCACCATGAAGATCACGTCCACCAAATTTTATCAAAAAATTTGATCATTTACTCCCACAAAAAGAAAAATGTGTACTTTAGTTAAAAGAAGGAAGTCATGTCTGGAGCCTTACTCTACACATGCATATTATTAATTTTCAACATAATAATTGATGTTTCCTTCATAAAATAACTAATCACTAAGATTCATTATGCATGATTTGGAACTTCCAAAAAATCACATAAGGGCATATCCGTCAATGCACTTCAACTGTATAGCTGGACTAACAAGGGTTGACTTGCATTTTAAGTCAAGAAATCAAATTAGGGAGGTGTCACTAATTCCTCATCTTTTGGTGTCCTTATGCTATGGTGTTCAATTTATAGGGATTTAATACTAGTTTTCTAATTTTTTTTTATTTTTGTTATGACACCCTGCGAGTGATGAGTACTCCCTTGGAGGGGAGTAAGTGTAGCTCAAAGGGGCATCCCACATCGGAAGATGGGGGGGTTCCTTGAGACCCATATAAGTAAGAATTGGTCGCTAATTAAGTACAAGACCTTTTGGGAGCTCACTGGCTTCGGATCCCATAAGAACTCCGAAATTAAGCAAGTAGAGGACCAGAGCAATCCCAGGATGGGTGACCCCCTGGGAAGCTGGTCGTGAGCTCCCAGAAACAAAGTCGTGAGGGTAGATGTTTCGGGGCTGAGCCCTGGCTAGACACTACCCAAAGCGGACAATATTGTACTAAGGTAGGACCGGGTCGTTACAAATGGTATCAGAGTAGACCCCACAGAGTACGATGTGTCGACGAGGACGTCGATTCCCTTGGAGGGAAGGATGTGACGCCCTGCGAGCGATGAGTACTCCTTTAGAGGGGAAGAAGTATAGCTCAAAGGGCGCATCCCACATCGGAAGATAGAGGAGTTCCTTGAGACCCATATAAGTAAGAATTGGTCGCTAATTAAGTACGAGATCTTTTGGGAGCTCACTGGCTTCGGATCCCATAAGAACTCCGAAGTTAAGTAAGTAGAGGACCAGAGCAATCCCAGGATGGGTGACCCCATGGGAAGCTGGTCGTGAGCTCCCAGAAATAAAGCCATGAGGGTAGATGTTCTGGGGCTGAGGCCTGGCTGGACGCTACCCAAAGCGGACAATATCGTACTGAGGTGGGACCGAGTCGTTACATCTGTTCTTTCTGACTTAATTCTTAGATTAGATTGAGATCCTATTTATAAGATTACAAGAACTCTCTAGATTCATACCTTTTTATTAATGATTCACATTTTTCAACAGCTTCATAAAAAATTTCTAATACACAAGACACTTGGACTAATCTATATTCTTCTAACTTTTAAACATCAAGATCGAGCTCCTATTAATTGTGAATTACAATTTCCAACATTCCCCATCACCACAAAGTTGGGGGGTGATATTATCGGCTTATTTCGTCACAAATTGGGCAATGCCCTTTTGCGTTTGTTCGTAAAGAAAGTAACAAAGAAGCTCATTGGGTTTCTACAAAAACACTTTCTCCTCTTGCCTTTGATTGGTGCTCTAATTTGCGGCAAGTATTTGTCTTTCATTCAAATGCTACTAATTGCTATGAACCTTCATGATAAATTTTTTTTTGTCATCTTGGCTAAAATCGAATAGTTGACTGACTTGGTGAAAGACTTGGATTAATCGCTATTGGTGGCAAGATAGTACATGTGCTAGAGATTACTTAATTAAGTACTGTTGGCCCACCTTATTCTACATCATCATCATAAACTTGTAAGGAATGGTAATAATACATAATTTTTATTTTAAGGGAAAATTATAGTTTGAGCACCTTATTCTACATAATCATAAACTTGTAGGGAAGGGTAATGCTAAAAGCACTCTATTTTGGTGTATTATAACTTCAAATTGATGCATGTCTTTTCAATTTTTAATGATGTTGTGATTATTATCAATTAATCACTCCATAGATCTAAATTCAAATAGTCAATATTAATAACTAGAGATAACATGGATGAGAAAAAGTAAGAAGATAGATAACTGAACAAACAATATTCGACAAATGAATATTTCACCGATTCTTTGAAAACGACTACAAAATCCATCACAAGAATTATTGCACTCAAAGGGCTCACAGAAGAAGAAAATCAACAATCCTTTAATCTCTCTCTCATAACAAGATGAACTATCCTACCAATTCCCACAGAAAGAAGAATTATTCCACATCCTAATCTCTTAAATGATTCTCTCTCTATATATATAATGATATAATAGAGTCCATCAAATCTAAAATAAGGTAAAAATAATCCTACGTAAATAAGGAAACTATTAATAAGATAATAGAGACCAAAAAAACAAAGAAACCATTTTTGATAAGGAAACCTATTTTTCTGTCCAGATGCAAAACGAATTATGCACCTTTTCCGCGTAGGTGCAAAACGAGTGCAGAAGGTATTTTTGCACCTCTTTTGCGTGCAATCTTTACTTACGTTTTAATGCAAATTCTCTTTTGCACTTTTCCAGCAAGTTTGATTACAAGCTAAACACAACAATCCGATTTCCATAAAAACTCCTATTTTCTTAAGTTTGGAAGCGAGCAAAAAACACAACAAATGTGTAAAGCAGATATTTTGTGGCCGAAAGGCATATTTGAGTTCTTGGCTCTGCCATTGATTTTAGCCTAGTTGTTACTCTACTTTTCAATCTACGGTAGCAAGATTTTGACACACTGCAGCACAAGCATATATTTACGTACATTATTGGAATCATTGTCATCACCATATGATAATACTACATAGCCAATAAATAATATTTTTCTCGTGTAAAAAAGTTAGTATCAGACTACCCGTGATTAAATGGCTAAAATAAGTCTCTCGGATTTTATGCACCATACATATGTCAATCAGTGCAACCTTTGTGGTTTAGAAAATTTGGGTCATATAGATTTGTTTTTGAAGAAATCACCCAACCATATATATATATATATATATATATGTTTATGAAATGAACTTTGATACTAATTGGTCATTTAAAAAAAAAAAAACAGGTGTATTATTTTAGTGGAAAAAAAATTAAAATTTATCCTTATGGCTAAACCAAATTGTGGAGGAAATCCTCCGTGTAGTATGGAATATGAAAGTTTCCCATGTTTGATATAATTATATATAGAGGTGGCACGCTGGCACCTACAACCTTTTTTCTTTAAGAATAAGTGGTATGTTTAAAGCGTGATTCCCACATCGGTCACTTGACTAAATTGATGAGTTATTTATCAGAGTCAAGGCACCCTCAATATAACACTATGATTTTCTAGTGGAGTTCTACCTTGGAGTTTTATAACATAGTACCCGAGGTGGATGGGTAGCTAGGGGGCTTGTTCGGGCATGCACAAGGGAGGTTGTGTAAAGCATTTTACACAATTCTCAGATGAGTTGGGGGCATGTTCGGGCGGGCCCTCTTTATGTATACTCTCACCAAGTTAGTCAACCACTCACTTCTTCCCTTGTTGGATGCACTCCTGGCATGCATGCATCTTTATCAAACATATAGCATCTATCGTTTGTCCATATATAGATACCCTCACCAAGTCAATCAACCACTCACTTCTTCCCTTGTTGGATGCACTCCTGGTATGCATGCATCTTTATCAAACATATAGCATTTATCATTTGGCCATATATAGACACCCTCACCAAGTCAGTCAACCAATACTTCTTTAATTATGACAATGATGGACAAATGTTAGTAAATTCCTAGAAAATAATGGGGAGAAACACGTTTTTTCACTCCTACTAGTATCCAGTCTGGTTAGAATAAATTAAACCCATCCCTTATTAAGTGTAGAAATCTACATATAGGTAGATCTGTAAATGGGTCAATTCAGGCCGTATTGTGAGAGTTTTTATCATGTTTCGGGTGTTATTTTTTCGGTTACAAAGTAGAAACGAGTGGCTTTTTTATCGAATGAAAAAAAATCATATTCAAACATGCATGATTCGTTATTTGAAAGAAATATCAAACATGACCCATTATTACCTATTAAATACAAGATAATAAAACATATTTTTATATATATAATATTATATGCATACATTGTAAGCTCACCACACAAATACATGTGTAATACAAATTTTATACATCTATACTAAAAATATACATATATAGATGTGCATATACATAATATTATACAACTATGCATATTATTAGTGGGTTATAAAGATAATTATTATTGTATTAACAAATATTAGATGACCCGGAAGTTAACATATCACGTTCTACTCAGTCAGTACCAATATGACCTAAAATTGTAAAGACTTCACATAATAACTTATAATTTTGTATTGATTTGTGTCTGTCAAATATTGTTTTTCCAAGTATACTTGCAAGCATGACATAAAGTACTTAAATTACTTGCACCATGTAGCCACTACTACTTTTGTTATCAATAATAAAATGGGTTCCAATGAATTGAATCTTTTCGATCGTGTGAAGAAAACATGTCTGGTAATAAAATGGGATCCAGCGCTTTTCATCATCAACATGTACGTCCTCTTGTTAGTTTGGATATATATATATATATATGCATGATCTACGTGCATCTCGATCTCACAAAGTCAATCAGCCTTTTTGAAAAATATAGAAATAATGCCGCGGGTTCACATTTATACTTTTTTTTCCCAAGCGTTCGTCTCCATGTATAGAGTGTTCGGACCAACTTTTGTAGACCTCAATTAATCCTCACTCTTTAAAAGGGTCAACTGTAATCACCAAAAATTTTACATATGCCAAAACTCGACCTTGGGAGCTCTCAATCGTGATTGGTGGTCTGGGGCTCACATCTATTCATTCCTTTGGAAAATGAGGATGGGAAAGACAAAAAACATGGAATTCACGTATATTAAGTACTTTATAGAGTATAAGAGAATCATATCATGTATTTGTTAAATAAATTAAATTCTTCCATTGGTACGTAAAGAAAAAATTTGTGATATGATAAAAAATTCCTATCATGCCAAAATTTATGATATGATTTATCTATATCTTATTTTTTTGCCAAAAACATAAGACAAAATTAATTAATTATATCCAACCTCTAACGTACGCAAACAAACACAGAGGATTGACTTGGGGTCAATGGCATTGACCTATTGAAGAGTCCTAAGTCCCCTGCTATTAGTAGACATAAGAAAATTTTTGTGTTAAAATTTGAATTTATACTTTCATTTTATAGTCATTCAATCAAAATTTGGATCCAAAAGTTATAAAAACACAAGAAAACAATCACTTAGATCTAATAAATTATACTACTCCCTGAAGCACGTCATTTGACCGTATATACATACTCACACCAAGTACAAGTAATAATAATAATAATAATAATAATAATAATAATAATAATAATAAAAATTATATATAATATCTTATACATATATTGTAAACTCACCTTTAATTAACAGATATATGTGTACGCTAATACAACTTGTATACATCCATACTAACAATATACTTATATACAGGTACATATATAATATTATATAATTATGTATCTTATTAGAGGTTATAACCGTTATTATTGTGTTAACGAATATTAACTGACCTGTCCCGTTAACTTATAATTTTTTATTAAGTTAGCACCAGTGCAACCCAAAATTGTCAAGACTCAGTTATGATAACTTTGTGTTATATTTTTCGTGTTATTGTACTAAGCATTGTTTTGTGAAGTCTACGTACAAGTATGCTTCTATTTGTGTTTAGTCTCAATCAGAGCCGGACCTGAGAATTCGGGGCTTGAAGCTAAATTAACAATGAGAACCTCTGTTCTCTTATTTTTAGGTCTTTTTTGTTTTCTAAGCATTCAAATTCAAAGAAAATAAGTAAAATAAAATTAATCTACATGAGGTGAGCCAGAACAGGCTCTTGCCTCAGGCCCCAATTTTTTGAGGGCCCCATATATTTTAAAGTTTAAAGTTCAAAAAGTTTATTGATCAAAAAATCCTATATTACTTGCATCTTTTTCAAAAAATATAGATTAAAAAACGCGGATTCACATGTGGATGAGAAAGCTAGACCAAAAATAAATCCGTTGATTCCGGTCGTTCCCATATATAAAGCCAAATCTTCATTTACCACCTTAATATTTATGTCTTCAAACAGATTCAGCACTTTTCATTACTACTTCTCTTCTTAATAATAAATATACATATATTTATATATATAATCTCCCCCTCCCTTGTCCCGCCCCATTGCCTGTCCACAAAAACAAAAAGTTTAAAAACAAAAAAATATTAAACGACTTCAAAGTAATCTTCATAAAAACCCACAGGTGATAACCATCTTCCACGTACGTACATGTACCTACATAAAATTTTCATAACTCTTCTTTATGAACCACCTAAGAGTAAACCTTATTTCTGTCCATTCTTCAATAGCACCTCAATTTTCCAAGTGCAGGAATCAATTTAACTCAGTTTTGTGCAAAATTAAATTTATCTATTGTTGCTGAGTGTTGTAATAATTTTTTAACGTTTTTGATGTAGGGAATTATAACTTATATTTATTTATTTGACAAAAATAAAATTTATAGACAAATTTGAAATATGAATAATAACCAATTGAAAGCAATGAATAATAATAGATTATATGAAATATCATATAATTGTTAAAAATGTATTTATCATAATTAATATTTTATATTTTTTCATAGGTAATTTTTAATGAAATTTATTATGGACGATATAAATTTTCTTTATAATGTCTTATCTTAATACTAAAGTTAATATTTATTTAATATTCTTATTTTTAACGATGAAACTTTATCGTTCTTGTATTATTTCAATAAACTAACCCCACCATTGGGGTGCATTACAAGTTTATTGAAAAAATTAATGGGATGAGAAGAAAAGTATTCTGACACTGAAGTAAAAATACGAATTTTGTGAATATATTTAGGAAAACTCCAAAAAAACTAATCTTTTAAATCTGAACAGATAACACCCGAAATATCGACCCATGATCATATCTATATGTTAATAGAATTCAATGAATTGATCTTACCAAGCGTTTCCATTTGCCAATGCATTTCGTCATTTAAAACGTAGGTAATCTTGTTACTAAAGTTATAGATGCATGATCCACGTGGCTTTCATCATCACCACTTCTTATTAGTCAACAATGACTCAGCCGGGTTCACATCATCCATTCACTCATTGCCCATTTGTGGACCACATATTTATACATGTATATATCTTTATTCTATTACGAGTTAAATTGACATGGGAAATTCAAATTATCGCAAATGTGACAAAGATACATTTATTCTATTACGAGTGATGATGTTTTCAATTAATTAACCTTTTCTCAATACCACCAACAGGAAGGAAATAATTGTATGACAGAGGAATCCCCTCTCTTAAGCGTATGCTACAAACATTGGTCTTCGGCACCATATGACCTAAGGTTGAATTCATCTTATTTTGACTTGTTTGATTGAGAAAACTTGGGATAATATGTTTCACGCTTTCACCTTCTTAAATTTTGGACGTTCTTCTTGCAGTTCACTAGGAAGTTAATAATAAACATTTAGACGTGTGCAATTATCAACTAATTACTAAGTAGCTTAATCTCGTTGTCTTTTTTTTTAACTCACAAGTAGCTACTACTTTTGACGACACACTGTTGTCATCTAATTTAATAATTTGCTAGCACCACCAAATTAATTCAGGACTGGAGATCCGTATTTTTAGAATCACATATATATTAATAGTTACTCTGAGCACTATTTAATGAAATACACATTAACACTCGTTGGAAAACAACCTTGTAAGTATTGAATAGAAGAAATAGTTCAGCCCATTTACAATTTTATTATTGATGACTAGCAATGCAATTGAATGTGTTTTGTATACTAAATATGTGAAATTAACTAAGTTGAGTTTTTATTAAGTGAATGAAAGGCCTAAAGAAATATTATTAGATGACGATGATGAACAAATATAATTCCTATACATATACAATAATTGATAGTTGTTAAGTTTAATTGAAAAAAATAAATAAAAACATTAAATTATAGTGTGTAGTATTAACTTGAAAAAAATAAAATAAAAACATTTGTTGAAAAACAAGCATTTCTCTCTTTGTACAACCTCGCAATCACCCTTAGGTGTAAAACCCTAAGTATACAAAGATGAACATAAATCATGAAAAAATAAACAAGAAGTTCTCTTTGACATATATATAGCTGTGGTTAAACATATATTGAGGGAAACGAAGGAAAATATATGTGAGGATGATGAAGAGAAAGACGAGATATGATCAAGAGCTTTTGTGTGTATATATATTTTGGGACACCGCATATTATTTCATTAATTTGTTGAAAAAATTGGTGGGGTGTGAAAAAAATATTCTGACACTGAAATGAAAATAAAAATTTTGTGAGTATATTTAAGAACACCAAAAAAAAACCACTCTTTTATTTTAATACTAAAATTAATATTTATTTAATATTCTTATTTTTAGAGACGAAATTTTATCATTCTTGTATTATTTCAATAAACAAACCCCACCATTGCGGCGAATTACAAGTTTATTGAAAAAATTGGTGGAGTGAAAAAAAAGTATTCTCACACTGAAAAAAATAAAATAAAATTTATGAGTATATTTAAAAACACCCCAAAAGAACTACTCTTTTAAATCTGAACAGATAACACCCGAAATATCGACCCATGATCATATCTATATGTTAATAGAATTCAATGAATTGATCTTACCAAGCGTTTCCATTTGCCAATGCTTTTCATCATTTAATTTAAAACGTAGGTAGTCTTGTTAGTTTGGATATATAGATGCATGATCCACGTGGCTTTATCATCACCACTTCTTGTTAGTCAACAATGACTCAGCCGGGTTCACATCATCTATTCACTCATTGCCCATTTGTGGACCACATATTTATACATATATATTGCTTTTGTTAAATAAATAAATTAAATCCTTCCATTGTTAAGTATAGAAAATATACATACAAGCATGATTTCTGTTACTTCAATCAATTATTGTTTAGCAGCAATAGTAGTGCTTGCGACTCTATGGCTGCCAAGCATTAATATATACATTTATACTAAAAATATACATATATACATATACATATATAATATTATATAACTATATATAACAATTAATATTTTGTTAACGAATATTAATTGTCCCAGCCCATTAACACACTGTAACCATTACCATCAAAAACAGTTTATTTATCAGCGAGTTACTTGAATAAAATGACCCTTAATTTAAGTCAATGCTATCTTTAAATTAAATTTTTTTTTTCGAAAAAAAAAAAATTACCATATTTTTGTATCAATAAGATTGATCTGAACTATTTCAAATCCTTAAAGTATCTTTTTTGGATCTTTCAAACTAAAAGTTGTATTTTATTTTTTAAGCATAATTAATGTACTGAAATCTCACGATTAAAAATATAATACATGTGCGTCTCCATCTCACCAAGTTAGTCAGTCAATCACTCACTTATTTTTGAAAAATATATATAGACTATGTTCACATTTTGAGGGTGATAAAAACCAAAAAAATGAGACTCTTGACTTCACTCATTGCCCATTTTGTCACGCACATACCTACATATATATATATAGGAGTCGACATAACTTAGTGAAGTTGTTAAATAAATTAAAACCTTCCATTGTTTAGTGTAGAAAATATACATACAAGCATGATTTTTGTTGCTTGCATCAATTATTATTTGGCAGTACTAGTACTGATGACTCTGTGGCTGCAAGCAGGCATTATCAGAGTTTTAGCAGTAACATCAACAACTACTACTATTACAAATAATAATAATTCCTCGCAACCGCCTTGGTTTAAAAGACCGCCTTGGTTTAAAAGGGAGTCTGAAGCTCTAGCGGGTATCCGTTGGTGGTGGAATGTTCACCCGTCTATGAATCACTGTTATTGGGACGGCATTCAATGCAACGAGGCAGGAAGTGTCACTTATATATCATGTCCTCGACATCCTCATTTCGATGGTGAAGTTGGTATGGATGAGCTTAACTTGCCTTCATTTCAAAACCTTGAAACCCTTTATCTTGACTATTGCGGGCTTAAAGGAACCATCCCATATGAAATCGGTATGCTTTCCAAACTGACCATACTTTCTCTTTCTCGAAATTCTCTTTCAGGTCACCTACCCTTTACACTGGCCAACCTCACCAGCCTAACATACCTCAGCATTTATAATAATAGTATAAATGGCTCCATTCCATTCGACGAATTATGGATTCTAAAGAATTTGAGTACTCTGGACCTTGGAAGAAACTTATTTTCTGGTCCAATCTCTTCATCTGTAGGTTTCTTGACCCAACTAACGAGCTTATACCTTGATGGAAATAGATTCACCGAGTCTATCCCGTCAGAATTAGGATATTTGAAAAATCTAGAGTATTTGTACCTTGGTAGCAACGCCTTTTCAGGTCCAATCCCTTCATCTATCTGTGTCTTAACAAATTTAACTACCTTGGATCTTTCTGGGAATCAACTCGCCGGATTTATTCCAGCAGAAATCCGGAATTTGAAAAATTTAGAATTCTTGTACCTTAGTAACAACTATTTTTCAGGTACAATCCCTTCATCGATCTATGCCTTAACCTATTTAACCAAGTTGGAATTTTATAGGAATCGCCTCACCGGGTCCATTCCGTTGGAAATACAGAATCTTAGAAATCTCATTTCTCTGCGTCTTGGGTGGAATAACCTTTCGGGTACCATCCCTCCAACTATGGGACTCTTGACTAATTTAACACATTTAGATCTTTCTCACAATTTTTTTGACGGCACCATACCTGATAATCTTTCCTACTTGTCAAAATTAAAGTTCCTCAATCTCACCTATAATAAACTTGTTGGCCCTGTTCCTACCAGCCTTTGGGAATTGTGCCTCTCGTCAGAAATTCAATTGCGAGGCAATAGTGGCTTGGAGGGCAATCTTAGCTGCGAAGTAGGAATGAAGGACCATAACAAAAGGACGAGTAGAGTTGAGCACTTTATCCTGCCCATTATTATTCTTCCAATCACCATTTCACTTGCCTTGTTGATCATCCTTGCGCACATATGGCATAAGGCTTTCAAAAACAAAAGCGTATTTGTAACAACAAAGCATGGAAATATGTGCTCCATATGGAATTATGATGGGACAATTGCATACGAAGACATCATCAGATCAACAAATGACTTTGATATTGAACATTGCATTGGGACAGGCAGTTATGGCAGCGTCTATAGGGCTCAGTTGCCAAGTGGCAAAGTAGTCGCCTTAAAGAAACTTCATCGTTTTGAGGCCGAGGAGCCAACTTTCGACAAGAGCTTTAAGAATGAGGTGGAAGTGTTATCAAATATAAGACATAAAAACATTGTTAAGCTTTACGGGTTCTGTTTGCACAACAGGTGCATGTTCCTGGTTTATGAGTACATGGAAAGGGGAAGCTTATTCTATGCCCTAAGAGATGATGCCGAGGCTGTTAAATTGGATTGGACTAAAAGGGTGAGCATCGTTAAAGGCATAGCACATGCTTTATCTTACATGCATCACGATTGTACTCCACCTATTGCTCATCGGGACATTTCAAGTAATAACATTCTCTTAAACTCAGAAAAAGACGCATTTGTGGCCGACTTTGGTGCAGCTAGATTGTTATATCCCGATTCATCCAACCAAACTGTAATTGCAGGCACCCGTGGATATATTGCTCCAGGTGAATGGTTCTTCTTATATAATTTTAGTGTTCCTTTTCGTCTCAAAAAAAGGAAAAAATATATTGTTAGAGGTTTTGAATGGCGGTATTTGACACAAGTAAATAGCTTTTGAAGTAGGCATTTTTACTTAAGTCTTTTTTTAACATTTTTCATTGGGCTATGCATGCAGAGCTTGCCTACACGATGGTGGTGACTGAAAAATGTGATGTATATAGCTTTGGGGTTGTGGCGCTTGAAATAATAATGGGAAGGCATCCGGGAGATCTCCTCTCAACATTGACATCTCTGTCTATAGAAAATCCAACGGTGAACGATGTGTTGGACCCACGACTCATACGTCCAATGGACAGATTAGTTGAATGGGACATTGTTATGGTTATGAGGCTGGCATTTTCATGCTTAAGTTCTAATCCCAAATCGCGGCCATCAATGCAAAGCGTGTCACAAGAGTTTCTGGTTCATAGGATGCCACTACCCAAACCTCTTCATTTGATTTTGCTGTTGGAGCTACGGAATCCATAAACTAGTTTAATACATTAAATAAAATGACTTTGTATAAGTAATTATATAATATATATTGCTGGTGTCAAATCTTCTTGTTATTATGCAAGGACTATCTATATTCATCAAATAAATGAGACTTTTGTATTTTCTCTTTAAAGTAAGGTTCACTGTAGCATCATAATTCAAGTACTATCATTCATCTGTATCATCAATCTGTCAAACAACTTCGTTTTATCTAGTTACTGCTGCTAGGGATTGAGTATTATATTTGTTCCACTCAACTAAATGATAAATCACTATCCTAGCATTTAGCCATTTGCGCTTAACTATTTAGTCAAAAAGTATCAGCAGTAAAACAATTGACTGATTTCAGTTAGAAAAATAGAATTTTCACATCTATAATACAAATCAAGCTAATTGATTTGACTACTATCCTAAGTGGCAAATCCAATGATCCATAATACATCAAATAATTTTAAAGGTGTAAAGTTATCTTGAGATAATATATGCATTTGTATTTAAAAATGCAATGGGCCCCACTCATCTTTCTCTCACCTCATTTCACCTCTTCCATTCTCTCTTGCTTTTATAAATCCCTTATAATTTATGTAAATTCTTTCTCAACTAGATGTTAAAGTATGCGCGATACATGTGCACTTTTAATTTTTTGCATGTATATCATCTATTTGAAAAAAAAAATATTGTGTTTGCTTTAGAGCTCAAACCTTGATATAAAAATAATCATGGTAAGGACAAAATGAAAAAAATATATATATTAATTTAGTATCATAGCTACCTTTAATTATAGGAGGGTTTCTTGGTTTTCTATATTACTATAGATATTTTCTTATTTTCAAACTATCATTTTCACATATTTATCTAAAAAAAAATTAATAAAAGTTCTCCAAAATGTGAGAGAGAGTGGTACATTTTCGTGTAAAATAAAGAAATACCAACCCATTTGGCAGAAATAGTGATGGGGTTGCCAATGAGAGCTAGCCGGAGTTGTATGCTAGGAAAGTAAAAGCTAGATTTGTAAACCACTGAAAACTTTTTAACAAAACCTTTTTCCACTTATTTAATTTTTGTTTTTCTGGACATGGTATTTTCTACCTGGGATATTAAAAAATATGGTTTGCTTGAAAAAGTTTTCTGCAAAAGAATCATGGAATAATATTTTTGTAAATTAAGAGCTTAGATTTGACCAAATTCCAAAAGGGGTGTATACAGTAGATTTTTAAATTATATTTTTTTATTGAATCATGCAAAATTAAGTTTGCATTACATGTTTTTTAGCATATTATTATAAATAAGTGTTTAATTGATAGTGCTTTAGAATAATTTTAACAAATTACATATTCAAAATCTGTCTATAGTACAATTGAGAACATATTGATATGACTACAATAAAAAAATATCCAATGACTATTAATGATTCTTGCAAATGTAACGGATGAGCTTTTACTTCATTTCTTTTTCATTTTAATTTTTTTTTATTAAAAACTTACCCAAGAATGTTACTGTACATATTTTTCTCTCTCTAACTTTTCTCTTTTCTTCTGACTCATCTTACATCTCTCCTCCCTTTCTATCCTCTCTCACATGGTCGATCACCAATCCTCAACCGCACTTATATC